>JAPKLW010001209.1:71121-114081 GCA_026898455.1 Plectranthus barbatus
TTAAATCAATAAGTTCGAATGAAATAATACATAGATTACAATCAATAAGTTACATTTAAGTTTTATGGAGAAGTGGTGAACTGTGTATATCGAAGGAAAAGAGAAAAAAAAAAAAAGTTTAAAATAATGTGATAAATTGAGTAATTTTAAGCATTAAATATTTTTTAGCTGACAAATCTAAAATTTAATATAAACTAGATCGAGTTCTAATATATCACTACTACAATAAAAAAAAATTAATTTATAATTAATTATTAATTATTTATAGAGTATACATGTTGCAGTAATGTCTAAGTCGCACCATTTTTTATTGTGAGACGGACCTTAATACATCATTTCATTTATTATTTTTTATGTATAAAAAATATATATTATTTGCAACAAAGAAATACATAATTTGTAATAAAAAAATACATCATTTCAATAAATTAATTACATCATTAAATTCGTCTTACAATAAAAATGTCTAAACCGTCTCATATGAGAGTTTGCCTTAAAGTTTTGTTTTACTCTTTGACATGAAGAAATAAGTTCTTCTAACTATTAAAGTTAAACAAACTCTTTATATTTTTAAAATTTACTCAATTGAGTCGTTTAATCTTTTAGATTATTAATTAGTATTGAGTATATAAGAAAGTGTAAATGTTTTATGCTTAAAAATTTATTTTTAATCTCTTACTATTATTTATATGTTTTTATCTATTTAATTATGAAAATTATTTAATTTATTTACATTGATGATATGAATAAGTTCCGTGTGCATCATGCTTGAATATAAACAGTTTTAATTATACTTTTTATATTTCAAATAATAAATTATACACTAAAAATGAAAAAAAAAATCAAAATATTTCCTAATTTTTCCACTCCCCTAATCATATCCATTTTTAAAGAAGTGAGTCACAAATTAATTGACATCATATCCATTTTTAAAGAAGAGTCACAAATTAATTGACAAAAGTTGAATTATTTTAAACTCAAATCAATATATACTAAAAACCAAAAGAGGAAATATTCAAAACTAGCCACTTTTCTTTAAAAAAAAACCTTAAATAGCACTGCTATGTATATATATAAAAATTGACCAAAATTGCATGAACTTCCACAAATAACCCTACTTTAATCTAATTTTTTAAGGTCTTTTAATTCCAACGTTTATTATTGTGATGATTCTTTTTTCATTACCCAAATTTAGTAAAAAACATATTACCTAATTCAATTTTGACATTCTATTTAATTTTATAATCATATTTATAAATAATATATTAAAAAAATGTTTGCAACAACGTCAATATTAACATTTGAGATTTTAATTTATGATTTATATTTAATGAAATATGTTACGATCCTTTGCAATTTGGTCACACCGTTTGCGATTTAAATTCTTTTAAATATTTTCGTATTTTAGATAATAAGTTTAAACTTAATGGAATATATTTGTAATCCGTTAGTGATTTCAATTTTTTGAAATTTTCTTATTCTTGGATAATAATTTTACAATTTAAAATTCGATTCAAACCATTATAAATTTTAAAAAGAATTTTCGTAATTTTGAAAGCTTTTGCAATTAATTCCAAATTGTTAAAAAACAAGAATGCTGCCAGACTAAATATTTTTGTAGATACTTTAACTTTGTTTGACTTATTCTAACACCGAAAATCCAAATTGAAAAATATATATGTCATTATATTTAAAAAGATGGTATTTTTAGAAAATGGTCATTCTTTAAATGTAAATATAAAAATAGCTATTTAGGGTTTTAATATAATAAAATAGGTTATTTATGATTTTAACTCAAAGCAAAAATCCCAACCTATAAAATTCTCCCCAAAAATATTTGTTATATATAAAAACAAAATATATAAGGTAAGTATTAAAAATTATGGTATGTAATTAACTTTTTAGTATTAATATAAAAAAAATTGGAACAACACCAACAAACAACTATAATAGTTTTAATATAATTTAATAATTTAACTATATTAATTTAAAGATGAATTAAAATATCAATCTATAATAAAATATAATTTGTGGAACAGTTTAAAAATAATATATATACTATGAATATATAACATATCACTCGATTATTAAATTTATTTGTGGACAATATAAGTAAATTAAAATATGATATTAATTATAAAGTGATATTATAAATAAACAATATTGTTATAGAACAGTACTAACTAATAAATAAAATAATAATTTAAAAGCTTTCAGGATCAAATCATATATTGTCATCGAGAATATTATTCCAATAATTTGTTGTGGATGTCTATACTATGATTGAGTCTTCTAGACTTAATTATAAATTAAACCAAAACAAATTGCGTTGTGATACCTATAAAGGTTTAGCAGAAGTTATTGTGCGCGGTGAAGATAATCCATCTACTAGAGGAAAGAGAGTTATCTTACCGTCAAGTTTTACAAGTGGAGCACGATATATGATTCAAAACTATCAAGATGCGATGACTATATGCAATTGGGCCGGATCAGATTTATTTATCACTCTTACATGTAATCCTAAATGGCATGAATAAGTTCGATTCCTGAATGCAGAAAATAGACCAAATATTGTTACTTGAGTATTCAAGTTTAAGATAGATGAATTAATGAAGGATGTGCGAAATAACAAAATCTTTAGAAAAGTTATTGCTGGTATTTAATATTTTAATAATATTCAATTTTAATAAAGATGCTTTAATATTATATGTTTCATACACCTATATTACATTTTTTAAGAATATATTTTCTGATTAAATATCATTTCATATTTTTTTCGTACAATGGTCTTTACTATTGAATTTCAAAAGAGATGATTACTTCATGCACATATATTAATATTTTTTGCTAAAAAGGACAAATATCATTTGGTTGTACATATTGATAAGATCATATCGGCTGAAATACCAGACAAAAACGAGGATCCAGAATATCACATTAATGTTTATAACTTCATGAAGCATGGACCAAGCGACACTGCTAGAAGAAACTCACTGTGCATGTTAAACAGAAAGTGCACCAAAAATTTTCCAAAAAGATATGTGAATGTTACCGCGATTGATGATGATGAATATAAAATATTCAAAAAAATTTAACATTACTAATTGTAATAAAATATATCTGTTAAATTATAAGACTCTACGATATTTAATTTTATTTCTAAATAAATTTTTAATATAATATATTTATTCAAACATTCAAGTTTGGTTAAGTAATGTCATAAAATATTTATTAAGTATTTTTTTTTTTGAAGGTTTATATCTCAATGATGATGGGATAAAGAAACATGTTCTTGCCAAATTGGAGAAGATATTACAAAGATCAAGCTTCACTTTGAAAGATTTTACTGGAATGCCAATTGATTTTGCTAAGGTAACCATGCATGTCGGCAATAATTTAATAATAGATGAATTGAACTATGATCGTCTATAACTTGCAAGAGATCATGAATCTAATATGCGTAAGTTGACAGATGAACAGAAAATAGTAGATGATTCTATTATTGAAAAATGTTATTCAAATAATGCCAGACTCTACTTTGTATATGGATACGGAGAAACCGGAAAAACTTTTATTTGGAAAATATTATCTGCTGGGTTGAGATCAAAATGTAAAATTTTATTAAATATTGCATCAAATGGAATTACATCTTTGTTATTGCACGGTGGTACGATAGCTCACTCACGCTTTGCTATTCCGATTAATGTAAACGAAGATTTCATATGTTGCATATAACAAAGTAGCCAATTAGCCGAATTGCTAATATGTTGTAGGCTCATAATATGGGATGAAGCATTTATGTTGCACAAATATTGTTTTGAAGCATTCGATAAGGTGATGAGAGATATAATGTGATTCCAAAACACAAAAAGCTATAATCTACCATTTGGAGGAAAGACGGTTGTGTTTCGAGGTGATTTCAGACAAATTTTGTCCGTCTTTCAAAAAGGCATCAGATGTGATGTAGTTAATGCAACAATTAACACATCGTATTTATGGCGTCACGTATGTGTTTTGAGATTGACGAAGAACATGCGTTAGAATGCAATTCCTGACGAAATGCAGTCTTCACAACTTAAAGAATTTGATTATTGTATTAATTGTATCAATTGATGATGGAAATCTAGGTCAACCAAATGATGGCGATGAAATTATTGATATTCCTGAAGATATTAGCATTAAACTTCACGGTGATCCAATTTAAGCTATTGTTGATAGTACATATCCTACAACTGATTTTGGGTCAACAAATGTTTCTTTTTTGGAGCATAGAGCTATTTTGGCACCTACAAATAATGTGGTTGAGAGAGTTAATCAGTATATGTTATCATTGAATAACAATATTGGTAAAATATACTTAAGTTCGGGTTCATTGTGTCGAACGAAAATTATATCTGATGTTCTTAATGAGGTGCACACTCCGGAATCTTTGAATACATTGAAGTGTTCTGGATTACCAAACCATGAGATGACATTAAAAGTTGGGACACCGATTATGTTGTTAAGGAATATTGACCATTCACTCCGGAATCTTTGAATACATTGAAGTGTTCTGGATTACCAAACCATGAGATGACATTAAAAGTTGGGACACCGATTATGTTGTTAAGAAATATTGATCATTCAGCTGGTTTATGCAATGGTACTCAGTTGATTTTGACACAACTTGGTAACCATATAATTGAGATCAAGATTTTAATTTGGAAGAATGTTGGTGATAAGGTATTAATTCACAGGTTGACTATTATTCCATCTGAACCTCGAATTCCAATGAAATTTCAACGAAGACAATTTCCAATACAAATGTCATATGCTATGACAATAAATAAAGGCCAGGGGCAGTCACTTTCGCATGTACGAATTTTACTTAGCAAACCAGTATTTTCTCATGGACAATTGTATGTAGCTGTGCCTAGGGTCACATGTCGCGCTGGATTAAAGATCTGAGTTTGTGACAAAGACAATAATAGTTTGTCGAAAACTTCAAATATTGTGTACAAGGAAGTTTTTCAGAATTTATAATAAATCTTAATATTTGATATGTAAATTATCAATTGTCATAATATTAGATCATTTCATTTGTTACTTATATATATTCTAAATTTCACTTATAATTCAGAACTTATTAAATAAACATATAAACCGCGCAACGCGCGGGTAGCAATCTAGTATGGATAATGGAAGAGTTCCACACATTGCAGATTGGGGTTTATAGAAACACCTAATTCATTTTTTTTTAGTTTGAAGTTTTAATTTTATTTGTTTTAGAATTCATGTATACTTGTGGGGTTTTGGTTTTTATTTCAGGTAGATGAAAATGATTGTACATATTTAAGTTTGAACTTTATTATTTTGATTAATAGTGGGCTACAAGTGAGAATTATAATAGTATAATGTCATTTAAATTATTTTTTTAAAATATTTTTGTGAAGGGGTTATGCTTAGAAAAAATATTGTTGAACTTAGAATAATTCTTATTATATTTAGATTGATTAAATACCTTAACCTTAGAATTTTTAAATGCAGTCAAGCTTTTGTTAAATCAACTATTTTAAAAAACAAATTTTTAAATGAGAATATATTATTACGATTTAATAATAAATTTAAATCAACATAGTGGAAACCAAACCTAAACAAATAGCCGCACCTATATCTTAGATTCATAATCCCTTCAGATTAGTCAACAAAGTGAAATGGATGTATAGGGAGAATCATAATGGAACATTAGAGGAAGAATAGGATATGTGAGAGAAGGTAATAAATTTGTATATATTTATATTTTTGTTATATAAGGGATAGAAACATAATTAATCAGATCAAATACGCCAAAATGGAGCAGATAATCGCAACTCATACAGTTAAGCCGTTATCTCCAACCCCATTTCACTTGAAAACCCACAAACTCTCAAGTATCGACCAATTAGCATTTCCAGTTCATATCACCCTGATTTTCTTCTATCAAAATGGGGAATCTGAACAACCAACAGAAATCTCGCGGCGTCTAAAGCAATCTTTATCGGAGATATTAAGTATGTTCTACCCGTTAGCAGGGACGATAAGAGAGAACTCGTACGTTGATTGCAATGATAGTGGCGTAGAGGTGGTGGAAGCCCGGGTTCATGGTCGTCTGGTGCAATTTACACAACCCCCCGACGCGGCGGAGCTCAAGCAGTTGGTCCCCGCGACCAAAGAAGATGTACCATTGTATGTGAAAGTGAGCTATTTCGATTGTGGAGGGTTTTCTGTTGGGGTCTGCTTCTCGCATAAAATTGGGGATGTTGCATCTTTAGCCACGTTTATGAATGCATGGGCAGCCACTAGCCGCGGCGAAACCTCAGATATCATCCCTCCTTCCTTTCATCAAGCGCTTCGTTTTCCTCCCGCAACGGCCGATGACTTGAGTGATGAAACTAGGTCTTCTGATAAAGAAGAAATCCTGCCGAGAAGGTTAGTTTTCGAGCGGGAGAAGCTGGAAAAGCTGAAGATATTGCAGGCTTCAACGATAAAGGATCCGACTAGAGTGGAAGCATTATCGGCTTTCATATGGAAAACGGCGATTGAGGCTTATAAAGCTAAGTCAGAAAGAGGAATGAGGTCGTCGTTCGCGGCTGCGCACTCTGTGAACTTGAGGCCGAGAATAGTTCCCCCAATACCAGATCAGACCGTCGGGAACTATTCACCCTCACCCTTTGCATTTGTGTCTTGGGAGGAGGATGAGATGGAGAGGGAGAGGGAGAGTGGTTTGCATGCATCCAAATTAAGGGAAGCTATAAGAGGAGTAAGCGAGCATTATAGCAATTCTGAGAACGACAGTGTTGAGAAGTTGTCACAATCAATTGGGGGATTCGTTGATTTGAATAATGGTGGGAATTTATCATTTTCAAGTTGGTGGAGATTTCCGATGTATGATGTGGATTTCGGTTGGGGGAAGCCGGTTTGGGTTGGAACTTGCAGCTTTACACATAGGAACGTAGTAGTGCTGATGAGCACTCCGTTTGGAGATGGTATCGAAGCCTGGATTAACGTTGCCGATGAACACGACTTCATCAACTTGCTTCGAGCCAAATCCGATCATCTCCTACGTAATAATTAAACTAGTTATTATAACAAAAAATAAGTAGTTAAGTGTGTATTTTGCATATAACCAAACTTAAATAATGATGACTCGCAAACTTTTCAATTATACTTATACTTAGTATTGCACTCATGTGATGCGTGGGATTTTAATTATATGTATTAAAATAATAATATTTGATGTTTTCTTTATAAGTATGAATGTTACTTTAGCTCGAAACCCGTATGTTGGCCCAATCAACCCGAGCCAAAATACAGGTTATGATCGAAATATTTTGGTCCGAAAAAAGTTTAGCTCGAATAGATCGGGATCGAATAGTTCGAGACCCGACGGATTGGCCCGATAGACCCACTTATTTTTTTATTAATATATTTTAGCCCCCAACTCGCCTTTCTGGATCTTTTAGGGCGCGCTACAGTAGATTTGGTGGTTTAACAGTAAAAGTCTTAGAAGAATAGGCAAAATGAGTAAACCTCACCCAATTGATCAAGCAACCTATAATTCTGCCCCTTGAGTTATCACCAAATAGGACTGATGGTCCTCTGACTATGTTGAGATCTGTGAAAAGATCCTTATTTCCAGTTATGTGAGTTGATCATCCACTATCCAGGATCCACTCGCTCTTCTCTTGAAGCTGACTCGCATATACCTGTCCGTATAAATCACAAAGTTATATTTTAGGTTCCCGAGCATCTACGAGTCCTACGGGATTAGTAATTCTTTGGATTATCCCTTTGGAAATCTAAACTTTTGTGATTTTAACAGCATTCTCCTTCTTGTTGTCTTGGGTTGCTACATGTCCCGTCCTTTTTAAATTGTCGCGCCCCCAAACAGGTCATATGCGGCAGTCCCACGTGCGAACAATGCACGCTAAGGGTTTTAGTGGTTTAAAATAATTTTCGACATTTATTGAAAGAGTGGCGGATGCAAATAAAGATTTCAAAAATGGCCTTGCTTTAATTTCAAAAGATAGGAGTTTGAATCTCAATTTATAATCAAGAATTTAAGTGTAGTGAAAGCAAGTAAACATTTCCAAAGGACTTAATTATATTTTCGAAAGGCAAGAGTTTAAGTCCAAATGATAATCAAGAAAAATAAACATAGTGGAATCAATGATGTATTCACAAGCTAGCGTGGAAAATGGAAAATAACATTTGAATTCCAAGAATGACCACCACGCGGGTCTTACGCTAAGTACGACTTGGAACAAATAAATAAACACGAACAACAAATGGGTACTATGTATGAAGACATAGCCCCTTGAGCCTCGATACCAAATGACAAATTTAATCGATTAGATTTCAAAGAACATGCCATATGCATTAGAGTTTAAATCATGCCAAAGACTTAAATAGATAATGCCATTTAGGACAATCGAACAAGGAGTAATCACAAAAGGGTATAATTCAAGCTTCCAATCATCCGACTCCAAAGAGGGTTCATGAATAGACATAGGTTAGACTCACAAACTATTTTAACTCCAAATAGTGCAACTAGACATGTCAAATAACAAAGATAATAATGGATGTTTTCAAGGAATAGTCCAAAAGATTACATTTAATATGAGGTTCACAACCGAACCACCTTCTTAGCTTTCCACCACAACGCCGCCTCCACCGCCATCACCTTGTACCTACACGTAGGAAAAACACGCATAGGGATGAGTACTCCACGTACCCAGTGGTCACGGTGTCCCGAAAACAAAATACATATATATAATGTAGTCACCGTAACACACAAGCATAGCACAAGGGTTTTATTGAAAAATAACTCTTGCATGCTCAAAACAATTTTAAATACTCACATGGATCCATGAACACTCAATTTGGTGGTGCATTTCACGATCAACGATCATATCATTCACATAAACCGCGTGAGACACGCATGAGGGTTTCAACTCCCCCCTCCTCCTTATTTCTCCCATTTCTCCCGACAAGAGGGTGATTGTATCCCTCCTCCTTATCTCCCCAA
Source organism: Plectranthus barbatus (assembly GCA_026898455.1). Lineage (NCBI taxonomy): Eukaryota > Viridiplantae > Streptophyta > Magnoliopsida > Lamiales > Lamiaceae > Plectranthus > Plectranthus barbatus. The sequence goes on from JAPKLW010001209.1 coordinate 80,168, forward strand.
ATGCTCGTGGCAATTAATAATCATAAGCACCAAAATAATTTAACGGTGACACATCGCTTTTCAAAACAAGAATCATTCATTTTAAATTTTGGAAATCATTTTGGAAAGCAAACCAAAAGAAAATAGGATAAAGTAGTGTCCACCTTAATTATGAGGTGAAGGTTTACTTGGTGCCACTAGTTGAAGCTTCCTTTTGATAATCACCAACACCTAGATTGTTTAACATTTAATTACTAGGTGTGTTCATGTAGTTTCATGCCTTAGCTAATTTAAATAAATAAGCATGATATTCATTTTAATGAGCTTCATGTGACACTTCATTCTAAGTCTACAATATTGTCATTTAATTTGATTTATCACTAAGTGCATGCTTGCATAATCATTGTCTACTTATCATGCTTGACAATTTAAGTATTTTTAGCTATTACACATAATTCATTAGCCTCTTTTGGTCAAGTATGCTCATATATTTATTTATAACCTTTTCCTAGTGATGCAAATAGTTTAATTTAAAATCATGTTAATGTCCTAGTTCTAAATATAAATGAGTGATCAATTAAAGATGCAATATGTTTTAAAAGTATTATTAATTTGAGAAGATGTGTTTATTAGTCTTAGAAAAATATACGAATGCAAGCAAATGACTCTATGCTATTTAATTTAGTGAAATTTCCTAGGCATGAATCTAAATGTGACCCTGTTTTCAAAATGATGTCGTTTAAAATTTACAAAGAATTTGAGTATGAAATTTTATACGCAAAAACTAGATTTTAATATGAATATGCTTCAGTTGATGGTTTGTTAAAATCATTTTTTGTTTGGAAGTTACGGGCTGGGGGAGATTGATTTTCCTGAATGTTTTTGCTACGGGCTAAAACAGGGGTGCAGACTTTAGAAATTAATTGTGACCAAAATACTTGTGATATAGACTTGAAATTTTATATGAGGACTCTATAATGTGTTAAAAATATAAATATAAAATTTGAGAATTTTCTAAGGTTCCTAAGTACAGTTTCAAAATCGGTTTTTGGACATGCGACACAGAATGACACGTTTTATTGCAGAGAGCATAACTTTCAAACCACATTGTATTTTGACATAAAACCAAAGAGAAAATATTCCTAAGACATTGAAGTATAACATGTTTAAATTTCAGACCCATTGAGTTCCATTTGACACGACTGCCACAGAAAAACAGAGAGCTCATTTTACAGACTTCATCTCAGCATGCTCATTTCACTTTAACATGTATAAATTCGTGGCAAATGTACTTCCATCAACAAGTATACTCAATTTCAGGCATCACACATCTCATATAATGTTCATAAATCATAGATCTCAAGGTATATCATGTATTCAAGCAATATATCAACAATAAGCATCAACATATTCAAGATTGGTCATAAAACATGCTTATGTTCACCCCTAGTTCATCATTTGCTCTAAAACTTGACAAGGAGTTTCTTGATCATGCATGCAATCCTATAATCATGCTTATGAGGGTCTAGAGAGGGTAAATAAGGGGTTAATTGAGAGGTTTAGGTTCAGATTTGGGTTATCTTCATCCAAACTCGAAAATGCTCTCCTCTTGCTAGATCTTGTTGCTTTCTTGCTCCTAGCTCCTTGTACACTCTTAGATCTTCAATGTACCTCCGTGGATCTTCGATTTCCAGCTATGGTCGATTTGTGGAAATCAAAATATAGGGGATTTGTTGGGTTCAAATGAAAGAGGAAGGTGTGGGGGTGAGTTTGGTGAAATATGGTGGTGATTTGAGGTGGTTTATGTGTGTAGAAGTGAGGCTGCCATGGAGGCTTCAACAATGGAGGTTGGGGGTGTTCAAGGTGGTGAAAGGTAGAAGATGAAGTGTGATTGGGAGTGGGGAGGGTGTTGGTGTCGTCCAAGAGAGGGAGAGGGGTGAGGTTGACTGTTGAGTGTAGACTTGTATGCATGTGTGTGATATAATCATTGTGTCTACACAATTTCTCCCTATGACTAATTTGCCCTTCTATAATTTAAATGGCAAGGTAAGTTTCTAGAAAACCCACTTTGGTCTTTACTCCTTTCACTCAAATTTATTTAATTTCTAGCATTGATTTAATAACTAGATAAATTCCTCATCATATGACATAAGGTTGGAATTTACATAATTCTCCTATTCTAATTAATGGGTTCGCAAATTCTAGGGGAGAAATAAGAAATAATTTCCGGAAATTTGCTTCGGAAATGAGTCTCGAATATATACACAACTCAATATCTAGATGGAAATTAAATATGTAATATTCCTCTTATTATTTCTAGAGGTGGTCGATTAAATAGGGAAAATTAAGGAAATAATTTCTGGAATTCACCACGGAAATGTTCTCGAATAATTATGCTACATCGAATTAAGTTATGAAATCGGACTTTGAATAATCCTCATGAAATTAATTAAATAGTCTAAGGTAAAATGGGTCTTAATTTATTTCCTTCTATTGGGTCACTAACTTGCACTTCTAGTTGGGCTCTTTTTATTTATTATAATTGGGTCAACATATATGAGAGGATAATTATATAAATAAATTCTTTAGCCCATTATTTCTCATGATTTAATATTTGGGCTTAAATTAATTTATCTAGCCCATGTTATAATAATAAGGTGGCTAAACATGGTTTTAATAATTAGATCGATAGATATTAATCGCACTTTAATTCTTAGTTACGCATATTAAAATAATTATTTAGCGTAGATAATATGGCACATAAAATGCGGGGTGTTACATAAATAATGCATGACTTTGGTTTTGGTAGGTGTGGGAGTGTATGTAGTCCTTTTGGAAGTGTGCCTCCTTGAAGGACCTCGGAAACTCACTTTCAAATATGTGTGATAATCAGGTGACTTCTTATTGAAGAAGTTGTGACCACCGTGGTTAGCCTTCATAGCTCTTGAAACGAAAGTGCCATTGGGCTCAGGCCTCAAGTAGGTGTTCCCCCTACTTGGAATATTCTTCTTCTCAAGCTGATCTCGAGATTTGGAACTCCGGTTATTAGAATGACCGGGTAGGGTGTTTGACTTCCTCACTATGTAGACTGATATGGTCGAATTGGTTGGTGGAATCGACTTCCTTACAGTAGGAACATACTGATTGGCCAGTTTCCATGGTTGGGCTAGCTTACTTCCAGTTTGAGTTGTAGTCAGTCTGGGATTGTACTGTTTTACCTATTTACCCTTCAATTTAGACTTATCTGTCTCATTTTGGTCGGCCAGTCTGGGTTGTTGGCTAAACAATATTTAGTGTTACAAGTTTTACCTTGTACTTTTGGCATTACCCCATTGCCACTCAACCTAGAGTGATTGCTAAGTTTTTCTTTGACAAAACTTATATTTTTCTAAGCATCAGTTTTGCGGGTGTATCATTGCTCGAATATTTTTTAAAACCAAGACCCGATTTATCTGAGGGGTTTCTCATGTATTGCATGACCTCCTCGAAACCTCTTGAGCATTTTTTAAAGAAACATAGTTTTTCATCTTTCTCAAGGACAACAGTTTTCAAAAGAATCACACTCAGTTTGAAGATTTCAAAATTTTAAGTAGAGTAGAGTGAGCTTCTATGAGTTTTGCCAGTTCCTCACTGATAGACCGAGATTTTTCAATCTCATTGGTCAAAACTGAAACTTTATTTTTCAGTGAGGAGTTTTCACCGACCAAGACATTCTTTAAAGCGTAAAATTTTTCAAATTCTTTTGAAAGAATGTCTAAAGTGATGTCTACTGAGTCGGAGCAATACGACTCAGTCTCATCAAGAATGCATGCAGAAATATTAGAAACTGATGGTAATAGATTTACTTGTTCACTCGAGGCAGTGAGTGCAGTCTAAGTCTCAATTTTTGCCTCTTTGTCAGTTTCCTCGCCAAATATGACCATAAATGTGAGGAGGGCATCTTCTTCGGATTCCTCATCGGATGATTAGTAGTCGTCATCATGATCTAGGATGTCCGGTACTTCGATTCTGGTCAGCATGGCTTGTGCTACCGCCTTGGAAGCTCTTTGCTCAAATATCTTCTTGAGCCTCTCTCTCTCTCTCTTCTTTGCCCGCCAGAGGACATTCGAATTTAAGATGGTCCGGAGAGTTACATTGAAAGAAAGACTTGGGTGTTCTTTTGACGAATCTTACGTCGTCAGTCTTGGGACCTTCCTCTTTGCCTTTGGCCTTTTCAAGGAGATTTGGCAGTTTTCTCATCTGTTCCTCCAGCTCGGCCACTGAGCTTTCTCCTTCCTTATGATGAGATCCTGAGCTGGATGGGATCTCCTTCGTTGGGTTTCTAGACTGATTTGTTGGACGGTCAGTCTGGAAGGGTTTATTGGGTCTCCACTTCGAGTCCCTTTTCACGAAGTAGGCTGCGTCATCAGCCTGGGAGCTAGGAGAGCTGGCTACTCTCATAGCTTCATTTTTGCTCACCATTTGAATATCTCATTCATGGGCCTGTAGTTGGGCGAACAATTTCTTCGTGGAAATCTTGGAGAGATCCTTTTCGTTCAAGGTGGTCGTTCTCACGATCCAATCCTCCTTAGACACCTTGGACAATATTTTGGCATTTACATCTAGAATGTTGACCATCTCGGGATGGAAGCTCTTGAGTTGTATTGTGGATCTCTTCTTCCACATCACGAACTTCTGGACTGAGTACGGAAGCTTTGGAATATTCATGATGAATATTTAATGACATGTAAGCTAGACAAGAAAAAATGTAAAGAAAAATAGATCTGGTCCTAAGCGACTTCAAAGCAACCAGTCTGGAAGGACTAATTTGGCTCTGATACCACTTGATGGTCCCGAGATCAAAGTTTGAATGCACAGCAAAAATTTTAATGTACTCGCACTTATCCAAACTGGTCGTTCTACTCCAGTTTGGTTTGTCAATACTTAGCTTTTCAAGGTCACAATAGTCGTTAATCAGTTTCAAAGTATACTTTAACATGAGTGTTGAGTTTAAAAGAAGATACGAAAACTAATAAGAAAGCTATAAAAAACAAAAGGTTTATAGTGGTTCGTGTTGGAATTGTATACATAAAAGCATTATGATTGGTATATTGGGAAACGTTATGTTTGATATACTGGTAATCATTAATGACTTGTAATATACAACTCTTGTCTGAATTAACAATCATACGATGCGAACAAACACATCCAGTTATCTCGTTGATAGGGAGATCATACGGTCTGTAAGAGATCACAGAAGATCATATAGATCATTCGACCCAACGAGATATAAGCAGTTATCACAGCTGAGACAGTTTCTGGTTTGGCTGTCGGTTTATGCTGCGGCGCACAAGTCCATAAGTGGTTTATCTTGAATGCTTTGTGTGACCGGTACATCTCAATGTATTGATAGGATCAACAGTGAGATGAAACATTCTACTTAACATATGAATGAGTAAAGATCTCGGTAACTTGGTCAGATCTAAAGTCTATTGAAAGCTGAGGGGCACACATGGGTTGACTGTCACTTTGACTTGCTATGGTGGAGAGTCTTACATGTACTCATATATTTGCATCTTGGGTGATGGCAGTTTTTATGGGGTTTCCTCAGGCTGGATTTAGATAACCGTATCCGTTTCAGGATGGTGACATTCCCTGGGAAGCTCACGAGGTTTTTTATGCTAAGTCCTGCAGGCTGAATCATTGATTCAAGCATAAGCGATAAGGGTTGAGTGGTACTACTCATTAATAATAAGAGATTAATTAATTACAACTAATTATCATACGTTGAATTAATTAATGAATGTCTGAAACCTTAAATATGGAGGTTAACCAAGTCTATGCAACCCGTTCCTAATAACGTGGTAATAAAGAGGTAGGTCAGCATTAATTCTCTGGTGGCATGAATTGATGTTTATTAATTAATTATGTTCTGGGTTGAACATGGAATTAATTAATAGGAGGCTCACTTTATTATTTGCATTTGATCCCTGGTCTGGCCCAACATTGCTCAGAGCCCATTAGGGTTTATTAAACCCTAATAGCCCATTCTCCATATCAATATAAATAAATCAAATATCTCTTCCCACATAAATTTTGAAGTTTTTCAGAAACCCTAGAGAGATTGAGAGAGAGTGGGCGGCTATGTAGATACGGTAACATATCCTCACCAGATTTCCAAATCGAGCAAGGGAACAGATCAGAAGATCAGATTTGTAGGAACACCATCAACGATCCACCATCGTTATTCAATCCGCAGGAGTTGAGGTATTCCTTTGAATCTAGGTATTAAATAAAATAGGAGCATGCATAGGTGCTTCAGGATTATCTTCCAAACTATCTCAATAGTTGTACCTCATTCACAAACTGCCTCTGCTCATCGGGAGTCATATTCTGTAGTGGTGCTACAGGATTATCTTCCTTCTCTTGTTATATGTCTTTTCCTTTGTTTTTGTTTTTCCTACACAAGGTTCCTATCTCAGGGTTGAGGGCTTCAAGAGGTTTCCTTGAGACCTAGTGTTCATGCACCACCTGAAAGAGAATACACGAAAAAATCAGCTCGGCATCGACCGACACGGGTGAGTGTCGATAGACGCTCGTAACTTCTCGATGTCGATTGACGCGTGGGGGCATTGATCTAAGACGAGACGAAACACGCACACACACACACGAAAATAATGTAAAAATACAAACTCAATCCAACTAATCCTAGGATAAACTAATAACAAAATAATATCTAACAATTCCCCAGCAACGGCACCAATTTGATCGCTGTAAAATTCTACAGACTAATTGCAAATACATCGGCAAATAAATTTATAGTTAACCCTAAGGTTGTCGAACCCAGAGGAATTGTGTAACAAAATTATTTCATGTACTAGTCATGTTCCTAGAATCTATTGTTTGAATCAACAAAAATCAGGGGCTTTGGGTTTTGAAATTTAAAGAAAACAGTACGGGAATTTAAAGAGTTTAAATGCAATAAAAGGGACACAGATCCTAGGGCAAACTATCAATCAAAATACACATAATCAAACTTGCTTTGGTGGGAAATCTTAATGTACTATAACTTCTTGGTCGGAAAATTATAGCCTAGATTACTAGTATGTGAATGTATATGCTTTGTCGGCCTCAACAACACAATACTAATCAATCTTTCATAAATCTTCATATTAAACCCTACAATTATTATCTTCCCCTAGGATAGATTGTTAATTGTATTTAAAATCCTTTTCCTGTTATCAATTTTTACTTTTTAGTCCTTCAATCAATAATTGTAAACCTAGAATTAATTCTATCCCTCGATCTTATTAATTCTAGATCCTAAAATTTCAAACAGGAATTCAAACACAAGCAATTATTGTTAATCAATTAAACATGCATTCGATTGACATTCGTAGCCCTAGAACCCGCTAGGGTTTCTAGCCACTCATCGCAAATAGAAAACCAAAACAAAACATATTATTAAAAAACATGAAATTAAAGACTTACAAGAAAATAAAGGTTCGTGCTGGAAAATAAAGAGTGCTCAATGCTAAAGGTTGATAAAAGATGTGCAGAGATGAATAAAACTCGAAAATAAGGGCTATTTATAGTTGTGGATGTGTATCCTATCAAATCTAGGGCTAAAGATATGATTTGATTCGGATTTAACTCAATTTTCGCCAGGTTTTTGTCGACTTCGATCGAGGTGGCTCAGCGTCGGTTGATGCGTGTGTTCTTCACCTCAGTCGATGTCGACTTTCGCGTCGGTCGAAGTCGATCTGCCCCGTCTGCGCGGGCTCACAGTTTTGGTCATAATTTTCACTCCCGAACTCCGATTGACCCGATTTCAGTTGTGTTGGAAAGATAATTCGAAGCTCTATCCATTTTTATGCGTCAATATCCCTAATTATTTGTGTGGAGAAACTCTTCACTGCTACTCTTGCACGTCACTGCTTTCGGAACGGTTTTCCCTCGAATTTAAGCCTAAAACCTGCAAAAACACACAATGACAAGCATAACACCACATATAATAGACTCATGCATGAATTATATATATAAACTTAAGAAAACTACATAAAATAGTATTTATTTTGCTATCCATAAAATGAATCCGGGGTTAAAAGTAAATGGCGATTCACGTCGCCTATTGTAGACTCAGTTCCTACAGTTGGTATCAGAGCGAGGTTCATATTTTATGGCTCTGTCGGAAAATAAATTTTGAAAATCAGTTTATGCATGTTATTTAATTTATCGTGGATGGATTTATTTATCGTGGATTTTTTGTTCTCGTGGCCCCTCTCTGGTTTTGTTTATGGTTTTAAATTGCGAGAAAATTCGCGATTAGATTAATAGGAAAAATACGTAATAGATCTAGATCCATTATTGTATTTTTATTCAATCTGTAAACCGGAAAACATGGAGAACAAGAGCAGCGACAGATCAGGCTATACTACAATACTTTCCGGTGACAGCACAGCCGCGAGCAGGCGGCGCGCAACAGTGGCCGGCGGCGGCGGTTGGTGAAGCAGTGGCCACGCGCAGGTGGCGCGCGGCGGGTCTCTGCGAGGAGCAGCAGTCGTCTCCTCCCTCTTCTTCCTCGTGCACAGCAGCCGTGCGCAGGTTCAAACTCCGGTAGGGTCGCAGGCTGCGAGTCGTGGATGAGCAGCAACCATGCGTAGGTCGCGCACGGCGCTGGTCCATCTGCGGCATGATTGTTAGGGAGGCAGCTGCGCTAACTGTCATGCTGAGGTCGCAATTCCAGCAACCATAAGCCTCAGCTAGAGTTGCAACCTAGCGGCGGCAGGGAAGCAGGCCTAACAGTGATTCACGTGCGTGTGTCTGGTCGGCAGTGGCGCACGTTGTGTAGAAGGCTGCGGGCGCGACAATCCAGCAGTTGTGCTGCTCTGGGATGGCGGCGGGTGCTAGGGTTTCTGGGGGAAGAAGATGACGGCTGGTGGCTGAGCTAGAGTTTAGGTCGCACGGGCCGGTTACGGGCCCAGTGGCAGTGAGAGCTTATCGAGGTCTCACACACATCTCCGTGATCTTTTTCCCCACAAACTTATTCTATTCGTTTTATCGAATAAGTTTGGGGGAGGGGGATGTGATCGGGCGATGTGTGTTTCTACCTTTTTATCTTTTTATCTGATTTGAGACTGCACTTGATGTATTAATGTGAATCAGTGAATCAGTGTGTTTGTTTCTGTCTTAGTTTAAGTATCTGGTTGGGTTGTACTTGGAAACTCTGTCATTTTATTGTACCGGGAATTTAATTTGCATTGGTTGGTACGGGTTGTATTTGCATTGTTGATCAAAGTTAATGATGACAAATGTTTCTTTCTAGTGAAACCTGCATTGATGATTTGCATATGAGTTGATGAGGTGCATATGTTTATAGAATTGATTTTGGCCTCTAGGATATGCTTAGCCTGTGAGAATTTGAGCCTGTGTTCGTTTGATTGAGAGTATGTCACTGTGCACTTTATCTCTAGAACTTGCTCTGGTTTCTGTCTCAAAACTGCAAGAGGAATGTCATGAACTTAGAAATGATCTTAGGCTATCGTTTCATAAGCCTCATTAAAACCCAAACACTAACCCACTACACAATCCTTTGCTTAACCCGTTGAGCCTGTAAACCTTTTCTTTCTGAAAAGGATGATAGGAGGTGTGGATGGAGTTATATGGGTATCTGTTGATGGTAGGTAGTATTATGAAAGCAATTTTATTGGAGTACATAGTCCAAAGCCTTGTGATGGACAATATAGTCTTGTGATATTTTATCTCTAGAATAACCCCTTTGAGCCTGTTACTTCTCCCTTCTTGGTCTATGAGTTAAGGAGAACATCATAGTTTTGTCTTGTCTATGAGAGAGTGCTATGAAAAAGGTGAACTGTATCTTGTCTATAAGATTTGGGTGAAATAAGTGTAATTGTTACAAGTGGATGAGAAATTTTTAAATTGATGAACAAAAGAAGGCTGGGCCCTATTGAAAAAAAAAAAAAAAAGAAGGAGAGTTATTAGTATATGAGTTAGTCAGTCAATAAATGAGTATGGTATGTGATGAGGAGACAATTTGTGTGAATGGAGTTATAAGGATGAATATGTTTAGTCACTTAGCCAAAAATTCCATACCTTCACCAATGTGCCTACATTAGAACCTAAAATAAAGACCTTTGTGATCTTTGTTCTAGCATTCCCAAAGTCAGTAGAGAGTTTAGACAATGAGCAAGCCTATGGTAGGAAAGTTGTACAGTTGACAATTTGAGAGTATACACTAGCCTTTCTTACAATTTGAGCGAAATTTGAGTGATACACTATCCTGTGAGAAGCAAATTTCTAGAGGTCGAGATTGAAACTGTGATTGATTGCATGTAATTGATAATCGTTGCAGTTGTTGGTGTGGGAATCACAACCCCTTTTGTGTCTGAAACAATTTTTGATCAATAAATGTACCCCTCGTGTTTATCTTTTTCTTTCATTTGTTTTCCTCATTGTTCGAGGACGAACAATAGTTTAAGTTTGGGGGGTTGATAAACACTCATTTTGTGCATTTTGCTGATGTGAATCTGCTAACTATTTGCCTTGGATTAGATCATTAAGTGATATTTCTATGCCGATTTCATATTCTTTTAGAAAATATTACGTTTGGTTTGGTTTTGGGTTGTTATGCAGGTTTGGTGCACAATTGAGTAATTTACAGGATATGAATGAGTGCCATGTAGCCAATCGATGTTTGTTTGCATCAGGAAGAGGAAGAAGTGAGAAAAGACTGCACCCAAATATGTTTTAGGCCAAAATTCAATGGAAACCCGTCCTGAAAGCAGTTGATGTTCAAAGAAACAGTCACAAATTCCTCCACACATGGAATTCGAGCTAATGGAGCATGCCAATAGATAGATCTTCGAGTTAGCTTTCCAATGCAACTGGAATCAGGTCAATCGGAGTTCGGGAGCGAAAGTTATGGCCAAAACCGTGAGACTGCGCAAGTTCGTAACGAACTCGGCGACCCACATGCAAAAGCGGCGATCGCCGATCGTGTTTCTGGGTCGCCGGTTTTGTAATTTTCACCAGTTTTGCTTCGGCGCAAACTCGGCATCGAGCTAATGGAGCATGCCAATAGATAGATCTTCGAGTTAGCTTTCCAATGCAACTGGAATCAGGTCAATCGGAGTTCGGGAGCGAAAGTTATGGCCAAAACTGTGAGACTGCGCAAGTTCGTAACGAACTCGGCGACCCACATGCAAAAGCGGCGATCGCCGATCGTGTTTCTGGGTCGCCGGTTTTGTAACTTTCACCAGTTTTGCTTCGGCGCAAACTCGGCGACCCATATGCGTAAACCACGATCGCCGGGCGTGTTTTATGGGTCGCCGAGCGTGTTTTTCTGACGAGTTTTTGGTCCAAATCCCATATCTTTTCAGATCTAAAGGTGATAGATATAAATAGAGGGTCCAAGGGCGAAAAACAGGACCCCTCCAACATATTTTTGACCCTTCAACATATTTTTGAGTTCCTTTTACCATTTTTCTGAGATTAGAAGCATAGAATTGAGAGCAAAAGCAGGGGAACTTGAAGAGCACTCCAGGATTCGAAGATTGAAGACTCTACGGGTTTTTGATTTCTATGTTTTCTGTTATTGTGACTCTTCATCTCTTTGTTTTTCTAGAATTTAGCATGATTGGCTAAATCTATTCATGGATTCTAGGGTTTAAAACTTTGTATTTATTCATTCAACAATTTATGTAATTCAATGTTCCTGTTCCATTGATGTTCTAATTTAATTTGGGATTTTCATTAATTGCGAGATACTGGCCATTGATTGCGATTTGAATTGGTAGTTTTTGAACCGAGAGGTCTAGGTTATCAATTAAGATGCAAATAAATTAGATTTATTAGAACAATTGTCCGAGAGGAAATTGAACTTTTAAAGGGTTTTGAAATCTAAGGTTTTTATCAAGAGTAAAAGTCTTCTGTATGTCCGAGAGGAATCTTTTGATCTTTTATTTCCATGTTATGGTTTAGAGTCCGAGAGGATCACCTGATAACATATTCGCGATTGCTCACATCTTTGGGAATTAAATTGGGATTGAATTGCATGAAAAGTTGTTTGATTAATATTCAAAGTGATTGCCCTGGAATCCTATTTTCTCACAAGCTTTCTAAAATCATTAATTGATCTTTATTTTATTGTTGCTTTAAAATCACTGCTAGTTTAAATAAAAACCAAATCTCTTTTCTGATTCGCCTAGATAGTAGTAAGGTATCTACGTTTTAGTGCTTGGTTATACTTCGAGCCTGCAGTCCTTGAGTTCGATAAATTATTACTTGCCCTCTGCAGTGGTCTGTACACTTGCAGTTATAGCGCGTTGCGAAACGCGCTATCACAAAGCATGCTTTATGTGATTTATTTTATGTATTAAATTATGTTTATAAATTCCGGAATCATGTTGGGAAATATGATGGAATTTTAGATGTGACATAATTTATGGATCATAAAATAATATGTGTGCATAAGAACCTTTTGAAAGAAAAAGACTAAGCAAGCTTTTTTAATTAAAATCACAATACGGTCTCTTTTTAGAAGTGGGCAGTGAAGTGAGTAGACGTCTACACGACCGTAGCCTGCTTACTTTATTTGCTCATAAGTTCTAATAGATGAGATTTCTAAATAAAACATTTAAACATGTGAGAAGTGGACAGTGAAGTGAGTAGACGTCTACACGACCGTAGCCTGCTTACTTTATTTGTTCATAAGTTCTTAGGATTGTTTTAAATGAGATAACAAAGGTTGTAAGAGGCATGCGTCATGGGTCTAGTACGTATGACAAGTCGTCCTTTTAACTTCCGGAGTTAGAATTGTGGTCAAATGCTTAGATGTTGCCTAAGTACTAACTCATGAATGATGTCCCTGCTTAGATAGGTTGAACATGGTCTTAGTTTTATCTCCAATTATTAATTTCATTTGCCGGCTAATACATGGCATGGACTGAAATTAAAGACTGGAACTTCAAAGAGCAGTCTGGTTAGTTGGTCTGCTGTAAACGTCTTTGAAAAGAGCTTGCATTAGATGCACCTAGGCAATTGGGGGAAACAATTATATTGGTCTATCAAAAGGTTACAATGCATATTTGTTTCAATGTCCTGCATGTATGTTCTTACTTTAATCAATTATTGTTTTCAGATATGTCTACGAATAATGTCATCAATATCTTGGCACAAAATCAATTAACTGGTCCGAATTTCCTGGAATGGAAGCGCAACTTGGATTATATCCTTGTTGCAGAGGAACATCAATTTGTTCTTGACACTCCGTGTCCAGCTGTCCCCACTGCTGAGTCAACTGATGTGGAGAGGAACCTCTTTGACAAGTGGGTTAAGTCTAATAATGTAGATAAGTGCTACATGATGACCACTATGTCTAAAGTGCTCCAGCAACAACATCAGCACTATGACAAAGCAGCTGAGATTATGAATAATCTCACAGTTACTTATGGGGAATCGGATAGAGCTGTCAGATTTAAGCTCATGAGAGAAATCATGAGTTGTAAAATGACTGATGGTTGCTCAGTGAGGGAGCACGTTGTTTCCATGACTCACCTCATGGATGAACTGACGTTGCATGGAGGAGGTATTGACGGGGAAGCCCAGGTCGATATCATACTCAACTAACTTCCAAAGTCTTTTGAGAACTTCAGACTGAATGTTGTCATGAGTAAAAAGGAGTACACTCTTAATGAGTTACTTAGTGACCTCATGGAAGCTGAATCAGTCATGCAACCTGAAAAGGCAGTCTTGGTTTCTTCCAGTAGTCGCCCTGCTTCATCGAAAGGTGCTAAAGGGGTGATTGGAAAGAAATTCAAGAAGACAGCCTCTGGAAGCATCTGGGAAAAAGAAGACTGTGACCTTGGGGAAGAAGGGCAAGTGTTTTCGTTGTAGTAAAACTGGTCACTGGAAGAAGGATTGTCTGACCAAGCGGGTTGGACAAGGTACGTCATTAGCATTTGTAACATAAACATGTTTAGCATTTGTTTCTACCCATTCGTGGGTAGTGGATACTGGAGCTACTGATCATGTTTGTTACACTTTGCAAGATTCAGGCCAACAAGGCAGCTGAATGATGACGAGGTGACGATCTCCATGGGTAATGCTGCTTGCGTGTCTGCAGTAGCAGTTGGAGATGTTACATTATGCTTTCAAGACAATGTTTTGATTTTAAGAGACATTTTGTATGTGCCGGATTTTCGGCGGAACTTTATTTATGTTTCCCGTTTAATAAATGATGGATTTTCAGTTATTTTTTATAGTCATGTTACTATCAAAGGCAATAACGGTGTTATCTGTCGTGGGATACATAAAGACTCTCTTTATATCATAACTTGTTTGCATGAATCTTCCGTGAATGCTGCATATAACTCATTTAATCACAAGAAGTTTTCATCTTCTGATGAGGGTCTTACATATCTATGGCATCTGAGACTAGGTCACATCAATCTAAAGAGGATCAAGAGACTCGTGGATGATGGAACGTTGGATTCAATCTAGGTAGTTCCACATCGAGTTTGTGAATCCTGTATGGAGAAAAAGATGACGACAGACCTTTCAAGGCAAGTCATTCTCGAGCAAGTGATGTGTTGGAATTGATCCACTCTGATTTATGTGGACCGATGTCTACGCAAGCTCGTGGAGGATTTAAGTATTTCGTCACTTTTATTGACGATTACTCGAGATACGGGTATGTTTACTTACTTCACTATAAGTCTGAATGCTTTGAGAAATTCAAGGAATTCAAGGCGGTAGTAGAGAAGAAGTTAAACAAGACCATTAAGTCATTACGATCTGATTGTGATGGTGAGTATCTCAGTGACGAGTTCTTGCAATTTTTGTCAGAGCATGGAATTACATCCCAATGGACCGCACCGGGCACTCCTCAGCAGAATGGTGTGGCAGAAAGGAGAAATAGGACTCTTCTTGAAATGGTTAGATCCATGATAAGTTATGCAGACTTGTCTATTTCATTTTGGGGCCACGCGTTACTAACAACGGCGTACCTGCTGAACCTGGTACCTTCTAAGTCAGTTTCTAAGACAACATCGGAACTCTGCATGGGCGAAAGCCCAGTGTGTCAAAGATAAGAGTGTGGGGTTGTCCGACTGATCACTACTTTTTCTAACAGATTAATTATAATAACAGTGGCAAATAAATTTGTAAACCCTAAGGTTATCGATCCAGGGGAATTGTGTGGGGAAAATATCTTATGTACTAATTATGATTCTAAAATCTATTGTTTGAGTGAATCGGAAATCAGATTTTGGTTTTATAAAACTAAAGTGAGCAATACGAAAAATTAAATGTTGTGTAATCAAATTAAAGAGGCACAGATTCTAGGGAAGAAGTCTTATTATGGATAACATGTAGGAATCAATTAATTTAACAGGTGGAATACTGCAATAATGCTATATTCCCTTGTTTGGCAAATATAACCTAGATTACTAATTAATGATTATCTCCGCTCGGTCTCAAATACACCAAATTAGTCAATCTGATAAGCAAATCAGTTCAATTCATACAATCTAGTACATCTGTTTGGATAGTGTAGATGTATCATGCATTCCTCATCCCACTATTAATATTCACCTCTCGATCCTTCTATCAATAGCTAGACATCTAAATTAATCATCACCTCTCGGTCCTTGAATTAATCTAGAATTATGAAATAAACACAGGAATCATGAACCCAATTAATTAATCCTAACATGCATCCATAATAATATTCAAACCCTAGACCCCGCTAGGGTTTCTAGCCACTCATCGCAGATAGAAATTCAAAAGAAAACATATTAAATTGCATAAACATAAAGAACTTACGAGAAAATAAAAGGGTTTCTTGTTTCCCAAGTCTCCAACTCTAAAAACTAAATTGCAGAATGAAAATATGAAAAGAGAACTGAAAAATATGAATAGGGATGTCTAATAATCGAATTTAAGGAGGTATTTATAGAGGGGAAGGTGTATCCTATCAAATCTAGGGCTAAAGATATGATATATCTCGAATTTGATAGGATTTCCGCGCCAGACTTGCGTCGATCGACGCCGAGCAAGCGTTGATCGACGGCGCTTTTTTTTTCCCTGGTGTCCTCCTGCGCGGTCTCACGGTTTTGGCCATAACTTCCTCTCCCGAACTCCGATTGACCCGATTCCAGTTGAGTTGGAAAGCTAACTCAAAGCTCTATCCATTGCCATGATCCAATAGCCAGAATTCCTTGTGTGGAGAAATCCTTCACTGCTACTCTTGCACGTCACTACTTTCGGAATGGTTTTCCGATGATTTTGGCCTAAAAACTGTGAAAACACACCATAACCCACATAACACCACCAAATATCGACTCATGCACATAATATATGTATAAACTCAATAAAACTACATAAATTAGTAGAAAATAATATGGATAAGCGAGTAAAATAATGAGCTTATCAAACCCCCCAAACTTGAACGTTTGATTGTCCTCAATCAATAGGCAAGAAAGAAATCAAAAGATCATGTAATTGAAGTGCAATGCCTCACAAGATTCATCACAGTCAAGAATCAAAAATCTACTACACACAAGCAATTTGAAAGAGACAGAAATCCATCAATTGTGGAAGAACTCACAGGAAGTGTATCGCTCAACGCTCAAGTGTTTAAGATATAGATGAAAGCACTCAATAACATGTATGAAGAAATTTCTACCATAGGCTTGCAAATTCTCTAATATCTCCACTGCTAGAATGTGCACACAAATCTAGGATCAAAAAGGACTTTCAATAGGTTGTAATGTAGGCTTTTTGTGAAAGGTAGGGAAATATGGTCAAGTGACTAAAAATAAATTGAGTTGCTCACTCTCAATAAATCTAAAACCACCATCTATGAACATCTACCCTTCTCCTCAAATATATCAATGAAACACAACTTTTTCTAGCTCATTTTGAATCTCTTATGCTCTTTACATAATTTTGTATTCTTTTCTTTTCAGAGAGCTTATGAGAATTCTAATTATTTCTTGAGCTTCTTTTTCACACATCTTTTCACCACTAATTTATAATTTCTTATCTCTATCTCACAATCATTTCAACCCCATATACCACAACTCAAGACATGAGCGAAACCAATACTTCTTCTTAATCTCATAGACAAGGAAAGAAAAATTTTGTATAGGCTCAAAAGTGGCTAACTAGGGAAAATTTAATGTGAAGGGGCAGTGTTTAGGGAATTGGGCTATCAAAGATGGCCTAAGATCATCTCCTAAACTTGTGCACACTATGCAGTCTCAACACAGAAAATAGGCAAGTTCTAGAGAAATAAAAACACACATGTGAATCTCACATCAAACGAAATTAAGGCTCAAATTCTCACACAAGGGTTTAAAATTTTCTTCCACAGTCAATTTCAAATTAGCTCAATCGGCATGCAAGTGTAAGTGTCAAATCAATCCTATCATGCGGTATTCTACATTCATAGGCATCTAACCACAATCACAATCAATTCAAACTCAACCCTTAATCAATTCTAATCTCACAATCTCATTCGGGTTATATCAAAACTCAAAATTTTTCCCCACAAAATAGCATAAAACTAAAATAAAATATTAAAGACGAAAAGCATAATAAATAGAAGATAGAGCGTTCCATCTTTTGTCCACATCCCCCCAAACTTATTTCCAACTCGAAGAGTGGAATAAGTTTGAAAATCAAACAAAAGAAGGAACGATACCTGGTAGTTGATCTCAGACATCAACTTTTTATCCTCCCAGAGTCTTCAAACTTCGCACGACGTGAATTAGTTGCTGTTAGCACTTCGCGTTGATCGACATTGGATGGTGTCGATAGATGGGAAGCCTTCTTGTGACCCTCTCTCGGATCAAGTGTATTTGTCGGCTGGCTGCTCGGCGTCGATCGATGCCAGGCTGCGTCGATCGACGTCGAGCCGTACTCCTCTCTTTTTTTTCTTTTTTTTACTGCAAAACACTGTTAGTGCAAAAATAATAGAGATTCAAAATAAAATGAAAATTGAAAAGAAAATACGGAAAAGGTTAGGTTACCTCCCAACAAGTGCTTGATTTAACGTCGCAGCTCGACGATACCTCAAATCACTGCCAGGGAGGTCGGGTCCAGACTCGCCGACCTTGGGCATCCACCATGTAAACCTTCCGGTATTTGACAATGGTGGTGAGCGCAGAAAAAGGTGGCATAGTTAACACTTTTGCTCCTCCGTTTCCTCGCTCCCACTCAATGGCAGCTACTTCCTCCTCGGATTCATCTCCCTCTTCAGTAGTGGAGATTCGATTGCACTCCGTCTTCTTCTTGCTCTTGTTGATCACAAAGGTGATCTTCTTGTCATTTGCTCGGAGTGTGATCTCGCCGCCTCGACAGTCAATGAGAGCGGCGCTAGTATCGAGAAACTCATGCCCCAAGATCATGGGCATGTTCTCGTCTTCCTTCATCTCGTGCACCACAAAATCTGCAGGAAAAATGAGATGGCCCACGCGAATGAGCACATCCTCTAGTATACCTTTTGGGCGGGACACAGATCGGTCCGCAATCTGCAGGGTGATCGTCGTGGGCCTCATCTCTCCGATGTTGAGACGCTTGTAGATGGAGTACGGCATCAGGTTGATACTGGCCCCAGTATCGCATAGTACTCTCTCGAACGTGTGTCCTCCAATCTCAACCGGAATAGAGAAGCATCCAGGATCGCTTCTCTTGATGGGCACCTGCTTTTGAAGTAGCAGGCTGCACTGCTCGTGGATCTTCACCGTCTCGTTCTCCACGAACTGCTTCTTTCCACTCATCAATTTCCGGAGGTACTTCATGTACCCCGGGATCTCCTTTAGTGCTTCGATCAGCGGGATGTTGATGCTGACCTTCTTCAAATTCTCCACGAATCTGGAGAACTTCGAGTCCTCCTTCTGCTTCGCGAACCGCTGAGGGAACGGTAGATGAGGGGATTGATCTTCAGACTGCTGCAGCTTTGTACCTGGAGTAGACTTCTGCGTCGATCGACGCGGGGCGGCGTCGATCGACGGGGTTCTTTCTTCGGCATCGATCGACGTGGAAGGAGCGTCGATCGACGACGACTCCTCTTCAGTGAAATCTTGCTCTTTCTCGCCTCCACAGTCATTCACGGCCATCTCGGGACCCTTGTAGCTCGTCCCAGATCTCATAGTAACGGCATTCACTGACTTCTCCTTTGCCGGGTTCATCTCTATTGTGCTTGGAAGCTGTCCCGGCTTATGCTGCTTGCTGAGAGTAGAGGCGATTTGGCTCAGTTGGGTGTCCATCATCTGCAGATGTTTCGTCATCAGCTGCATGTGGTTGGCCATCCCCTTCACTTCGGTTTCTACTTTCCCAAACCGATTATCTGAGCTCTTGATGAATTTCTCGAGCGTCTCTTCCAGCACAGATTTCTTTCTTTCCACAATCTCTCCTCCAGTACCTACATCAAAACCGGGTGGAGGGTGCTTTGCTGCAGAGGGGTTAGAATATGAAAAACCAGGGTGAGTTCTCCCATGGTTGTAGTGGTACCCCTGATTGCCTCCTCGGTAATTATTCTGATAACCACCTCCGAGTTAATTTACTTCTGCTCCGGTAGTTCCAGATGAACTGCTCGCCCCCCGATTGATGTAGTCAGCCTCCACGGGTACTATGGCCATGTTCGGCTCTGCTGTAGTGGCAGTTGTGGCTTTTGCTGCTTCCAATTTTGCAATATCTTCCCGGAGCTTTTTCACTTCAGCAACCACGTCCAACTCTGGCTTTGTCTCGACTGCTTTGACTGGTAGTAACTGCCTCTCGGTCGGCCACTGATGGTTGTTCAGTGCAATGTCTGCCAAGAGTCTCATTCCATCGGCTCCACTCTTCTTCATTAGGATTCCACCAGCAGATGCATCAACCAACTCTTTCATGTGCGGGCTCAGGCCTTCATAAAAATGATAGACCTGCATCTCCAAATTGATCCCATGCCCAGGACAGAGTCGCAAGACCTCCTTATACCTTTTCCAAGCCTCATGTAGTGATTCATCATACATCTGTTTGAATGTAGTGATAGCAGCTTTCCTCTTCAGCAGCAGGTTCGGCGGGAAGTAGTTGGTGAGGAATTCTGCTCGAAGCTCCTCCCATGTCCCAATCTGACTCTTGTCTAGTCCAGCATACCAAGACCTCGCCTCGTCTCTGAGTGAGAACGTGAAGAGTTTCATTCTGATGACGTCTTGGGGAACTCTATTTTGCTTTACAGTGTCGCACACCTCTATGAACAGATTGAGGTGGGCATATGGATCTTCAATGGCTCTCCCCCCAAACTGGTTCTACTTCACCATTTGGATCAGACCTGTGCGTAGCTCGAAGTTGTTGGTGTTGACGCCAACTCTGAATTCGGCCTCTTCTTGCTGTGGAAGAAATCGGTCCAAGATGGACCTCTGTGGCACCACTATCTGCCTGCCATTCAGTTCTGCCAGTCTCGCGGCTTGTTCGGCTTGAGTAGCCTGGGCTGCTTGAAGTTGTGCTCTCAGCTATTGTACCTCATTCACAAACTGCCTCTGCTCTTCAGGAGTCATATTTTGCAGAGGTGTTTCAGGATTCTCTGCCATCTCTCGTTGTTTGTCTTTTCCTTTCTTTCTGATTTTCCTGCAGGTTGCTTCAATTTCAAGGACAAAGGCCTCGAGTGTCTTTCCTTTGGCTCGCGTGTTCATGCACCTGCGCAGAAAAAAAGGTAGAAATCAGTCGGCGTCGATCGACATGAATACCACATCGATCGACGCAAGAGATCGGTCGGCGTCGATCGATGCCCACCTTGCGTCGATCGACGCTTGACGCGGATAAGAAAACTCACACACGCACACGTACAAAAAAATAAAAATCAATCCAGCAAATCTTAGAACGAACTAGTAACAAGATAAAATCTAACAATTCCCCGGCAACGACGCCAATTTGATCACTGCTTTTTCTAACAGATTAATTATAATAACAGTGGCAAATAAATTTGTAAACCCTAAGGTTATCGATCCAGGGGAATTGTGTGGGAAAAATATCCTATGTACTAATTATGATTCTAAAATCTATTGTTTGAGTGAATCGGAAATCAGATTTTGGTTTTATAAAACTAAAGAGAGCAATACAAAAAATTAAAGGTTGTGTAATCAAATTAAAGAGGCACAGATTCTAGGGAAGAAGTCTTATTATGGATAACATGTAGGAATCAATTAATTTAACAGGTGGAATACTGCAATAATGCTATATTCCCTTGTTTGGCAAATATAACCTAGATTACTAATTAATGATTATCTCCGCTCGGTCTCAAATACACCAAATTAGTCAATCTGATAAGCAAATCAGTTCAATTCCTACAATCTAGTACATATGTTTGGATAGTGTAGATGTATCATGCATTCCTCATCCCACTATTAATATTCACCTCTCGATCCTTCTATCAATAGCTAGACATCTAAATTAATCGTCACCTCTCGGTCCTTGAATTAATCTAGAATTATGAAATAAACACAGGAATCATGAACCCAATTAATTAATCCTAACATGCATCCATAATAATATTCAAACCCTAGAACCCGCTAGGGTTTCTAGCCACTCATCGCAGATAGAAATCTGAAAGAAAACATATTAAATTGCATAAACATAAAGAACTTACTAGAAAATAAAAGGGTTTCTTGTTTCCCAAGTCTCCAACTCTAAAAACTAAATTGCAGAATGAAAATATGAAAAGACAACTGAAAAATATGAATAGGGATGTCTAATAATCGAATTTAAGGAGGTATTTATAGAGGGGAAGGTGTATCCTATCAAATCTAGGGCTAAAGATATGATATATCTCGAATTTGACAGGATTTCCGCGCCAAACTTGCGTCGATCGACGCCGAGCAAGCGTTAATCGACGGCGCTTTTTTTTTCTCCGGCGTCCTCCTGCGTGGTCTCACGGTTTTGGCCATAACTTCCTCTCCCGAACTCCGATTGACCCGATTCCAGTTGTGTTGGAAAGCTAACTCGAAGCTCTATCAATTGCCATGCTCCAATAGCCCGAATTCCTTGTGTGGAGAAATCTTTTGCTGCTACTCTTGCACGTCACTGCTTTCGGAATGGTTTTCCGGTGATTTTGGCCTTAAAACTGTGAAAACACACCATAACCCGCATAACACCACCAAATATCGACTCATGCACATAATATATGTATAAACTCAATAAAACTACATAAATTAGTAGAAAATAATATGGATAAGTGAGTAAAATAATGAGCTTATCACCGGCATATGTTTTGTCAAAGGAACCCAATAAGTTAGAAGGTAGGTCCAGGCTAATGTTGTTTGTAGGATACCCCAGACAAACGAAAGGTGGTTATTTCTACTGTCCTGAGGATTAGAAGATCGTTGTTAGCACCAACGCGAGATTCTTGGAGGACGAGTTTGTGAAAAAACACAAATCCAAAAGTGATATCATTCTCCAAGAAATTGGAGAGGATGATGCGCTTCCAATGGAAAAACCCCGTGGTAAATTGAGTGTACCTCTCGAAGGTATGGAACCAACTGCACGGTCGCCAATGCAAGGCTTTGAGCCACAAGTGAATGCACCAACTGCTGATTCAGTACCAGTGCTCCATCGTAGTGGGAGGGTACCTCACTAACCCGAGCGGTATATGTTCGTGGGAGAGTCTTCGGACTTGATCCCAAAAGATGGACTAGATGATACTGACCCATGGACATATAACGAAGCAGTAAATGACAAAGATGCGGAAAAATGGCATAAAGCCATGGATTCATAAATTGAATAAATTACCGCTATGGATATATACCAGAAGTTTGCGCTACCAGATGGCTTTCGGGCCATAGGTTGCAAATGGCTATACAAATGGAAGAAAGGTTCGAAAGGAGAAATAACGACTTTTAAAGCCAGGTTGGTGGCAAAAGGTTATAGTAAAAAAAGAGGGCATTGACTATGATGAGACCTTCTCACCGGTAGCCATTCTCAAATCCATTCGAATTCTTCTATCCATAGCAGCACATATGGACCTAGAGATCTGGCAGATGGATGTCAAAACCGCATTTTTAAATGGGTACCTTGAGGAAGGTTGTGACATCTATATGCAGCAGCCAGAGGGTTATGTGAAGGATGGTGAAGAGCATCTTGTCTAGAAGCTAAAGAAGTCCTTGTATGGACTTAAACAAGCTTCACGGTCATGGAATAAACGTTTCGATGATGTGATTAAATCATACGGATTTTCACATTGCAAAACCAAAAGTTGTGTGTACCGATTATGTGTCAGTGGAAGCGTGGTATTCCTTGCACTTTATGTATATGACATTCTTCTATTCGGCAACGATGTGAAGGTGTTGTCAGACATAAAGAGATGGCTATCCTAACAGTTTCAAATGAAGGACCTAGGAGACGTTGGATACATCCTTGAGATTAAAGTCTTGTGTGATTGCAAGAAGAGGATGTTAAGCTTGTCTCAGGCCGCTTATATTGATACTGTGATTACTCGTTTTAGCATGCAAAACGCCAAGAAAGGATTGCTACCTTTCAGACATGGTGTTCCTCTGTCTAAGGCACAATGCCCTGCAACAGAAGAGGAGAATAATGAGATGGCTAAAGTACCATATGTTTCGTCAGTGGGAAGTCTCATGTATGCGATGCTATGTACGAGGCCAAATATATGTTATGTCGTGGGCATGGTGGCCTGATATCAGTCTAACCCTGGACAGGCGCACTGGACTGCTGTCAAACATATTCTCAAGTATCTGAAAAACAACTCGAGACTATTGTCTTGTTTATCAGTGTGAGAATTTGTGCCCTGAGGGTTATACGGATTAAGATTTCCAGGCGGATCAGGATGAGAAGAGATCGACCTCGGGCTATGTGTTCACATTGGGAGGTGGAGCTGTGTCATGGAGGAGTGCAAAATAGAAATGTATCGCGCACTCCACCATGGAAGCTGAGTATGTGGCAACTTTAGAAGCTTCTAAGAAGCTCCGGAACTACCTCCAAAGAGTTAGATATTGTTCTGAGTTTGCCCAAGACTATCACGGTATATTGTGATAATGTTGGTGCAGTAGCAAACTCTAAGGAACCAAGAACTCACAAGGCGTCAAAGCACATAGAGAGAAAGTACCACATCATACAAGAAATCGTAGCGAGGGACGATGTGCTAATAGAGAATATTGACACGAAGGATAATATAGCGGATCCATTTACAAAGGGCTTACCACAGAAGGCATACGAGGGTCATGTTCGTAGCCTAGGACTGAGGTAGATGCCGACCACCTGGTGACCAAATGTAATAGCTAGATTAGAATAGACACATGTTATACTCTGGAAAGTAATGGTATAATGCTTTGATTATAAGTGGGAGATTGTTGGAATTGTATACATAAAAGCATTATGATTGGTATATTGGGAAACGTTATGTTTGATATATTGGTAATCATTAATGACTTGCAATAAACTACTCTTGTTTGAATTAACAATCATACGATGCGAACAAACACATCCAGTTATCTCGTCGATGGGGAGATCATACACTTGTAAGAGATCACAGAAGATCGTATAGATCATTCGACCCAACGAGATATAAGCAGTTATCACAGCTGAGACAGTTTCTGGTTTGGCTGTCGGTTTATGCTGCGGCGCACAAGTCCATAAGTGGTTTATCTTTGACTGATTTGTGTGACCGGTACATCTCAATGTATTGATACGATCAACAGTGAGATGAAACATTCTACTTGACATATGAATGAGTAAAGATCTCGGTAACTTGGCCAGATCTAAAGTCTATTGAAAGCGGAGGGGCACACATGGGTTGACTGTCACTTTGACTTGCTATGGTGGAGAGTCTTACATGTACTAATATATATGCATCTTGGGTGATGGTAGTTTTTGTGGGGTTTCCTCAGGCTGGATTTAGATAACCGTATCCATTTCAGGATGGTGACATTCCCTGGGAAGCTCACGAGGTTTGTTATGCTAGGTCCTGCAGGCTGAATCATTGATTCAAGCATAAGCGATAAGGGTTGAGTGGTACTACTCATGAATAATAAGAGATTAATTAATTACAGGTAATTGTCATACGCTGAATTAATTAATTAATGTCTCAAACCTTAAATATGGGGATTAACCAAGTCAATGCAACCCGTTCCTAATAACGTGGTAATAAAGGGATAGGTCAGCATTAATTCTCTGGTGGCATGAATTAATGTTAATTAATTACTTATGTTTTGGGTTGATCATGAAGTTAATTAATAGGAGGCCCCACTTTATTATTTGCATTGGATCCCTGGTCTGGCCCAACATTGCTCAGAGCCCATTAAGGTTTATTAAACCCTAATATCTCATTCTCTAGATCTATATAAATAGATCAAATCTCTCTTCCCACATAAATTTTAAAGTTTTTCAGAAACCCTAGAGAGATTGAGAGAGAGTATGCGGCTGTGCAGATCCGGTAGCATATCCTCACCAGATTTCCGAATCGAGCAAGGAAACAGATTAGAAGATCAGATGTGTAGGAACACCATCAACGATCCACTGCCGTTATTCAATCCGCATGAGTTGAGGTATTCCTTTGAATCTACGTATTAAATTAAATAGGAGCATGCATAGGACATTTACTGTTTGTCATAGCATTTATTTTGATATCCATAAAACGAATCCGGGGTTAAAAATAAATGGTGATTCATGTCGCATATTGTAGACTCAGTTCCTACAGTTCGAACACAAAAGTTCTACGTCCACTCTTCAGACAAAGTCTGGAAATCCACTAATTGTTGGATTACAGGGTGCTCCCACGATCTATTACTAGCTGGTGAATGCATCAACCACTAGTTCACTCGCCCGGTCCTCTGCCTGTCCTTCACTTCTTAGCTCCGGAATTGAGGTTTTCATAATTCTCCTCAGAACTAACTGTCTTGCGGCTAAACGCCCGTGAGAGTCAATGTACAGAGCGTACTTTACTGTTGTGTTCTTTCTTGGAGAGAAAGAACAACAAGATGAACTCAAGAATAGAATGTTCTAAGTTCGTGTTCGTGAAATGACACACGGTAAGCTTGTAGAAATCCTCAAACGATTGAGTATAAATTTCTGTAGAGTTTTTGATTGCATGATAATAGCTTGTTCAGATGGTGAAGGTAACCGTAAATCTCTTGGAGTCCTCGACAATTTATAGTTGAGGATTCTGAAATTTGAATAAAAGAGTCGTTTAGAAACAAATCGGATGTTGTCCAATCCGATGTTTCTATCCTCTACACGGGCAGATTGTTTTTCCAGGAATCTTGGACCTGCTCCCACTTTTTCTGACTTTGGTTGTGATTGTTCACCTTTGCATCAGAACGGCTGTATTGATCAGTCTAAGAAATCAAGGGTGAAGTCTTGAGTTTTTAGATTTTAAGGAATCACCAATCCTTAAGTATGAACTTGTTTATACCATTCCTCAGATGATTCTCCTTATCTCTATGCACGGGCATTGGAACTTGAGATTCCATGCTGATGTCATCAGTCAGGCAAGTCCATGTTTGCTGACATCACTAGTCCGATGCATACGACACCTTGTTCATCTCATCTTTCTCCTTTTGTGCCTTAGGACACTATTCCTTAGAAAGATGTACATCAAGCCTAAAGGGTAACAGCCATTTGTTGGCAGTTTGCATGTTGAAGCGGGCAATAAAAATATCCACATATGAAGCTTGAGACAATGCTAACATCATTTTCTTGCGCTCCCGCAAGACTTTTATCCCAATGATGTATCCCGCATTTCCAAGATCCTTCATATGAAACTGCTCGGATAACCATCCCTTTATGTCCGACAATACTTCCACATTGTCGCCAATTAGGAGAATATCATCTACATAATGTGTAAGGAACGCCACGCTTCCACTGACACACAGACGGTACATACAACTCTCCTTTGAGCATTGTAAAAATCCATATAATTTAATCACTTCATCAAAACGTAAGTTCCATGATCGTGAAGCTTGCTTGAGTCCATACATCAACTTCTTGAGCTTCCAGACCAAATGCTCTTCGCCCTTATGCACATATCCTTCGGGTTGTTGCATATAGATGTCTTGACCTTCCTTAAGGTACCCATTTAGAAATGCGGTTTTGACATCCATCTGCCAGATCTCAGGTCCATATGTGCTGCTATAGCAAGGAGTATCGGAATAGACTTAAGAATGGCTACCATTGAGAAGGTATCATCATAGTCTATCCTCTCTTTCTGACTATAACCCTTCGCCACCAATCTTACTTTGAAAGTTGTAATTTCCCCATTCGCTCATTTCTTTTTATTGTATACCCATTTGCTCCCTATGGCTCGATAGTCATTTGGCAAATCTATTTTCTGGTATACATCCATGGGTCGGTATCATCCAGTCCATCTTCCAGGATCAAGTCAGAGGACTCTCCTACAAACATGTACATTTCCGGTTGCCGAACAACCCTCCCACTACGACGAGGCATCTGAGTCTTGTCGGTAGTTGGCAAAGTAATCGATGGTCCCATACCTAGCATTGCTGGCAGTGTTGGTATTCCCTCACCTGTTCTAGGTGGATCTACTAGTACAATGGGCTTTCCTGATGGAATCGCTTCATCATCTCCAAGCTCGTGGAGAATGATTTCACTTTTGGTGGTTTCTTACATATTCGTCCTCCAAGAATCTCGTGTTGGTACTGACAACGACTATTTGATTCTCAGGACAATAAAAGTAACCACATTTCGTTTGTCTGGTATACCCTACAAACAACATTAGCTTACACCTAGTTTCTAACTTATCATGTTCATTTGTGAGCACATACACTGGACATCCACAAACCCTCATTCTGGTTAAACTCGGCTTTCGCCCATACCAGAGCTCCAGAGGAATTTTCTGAATTAATTTAGTAGGTACCGGGTTAAGCAAATATGTCACTGTTTCCAAGACATATCCCCAAACGAGACCAACAAGCTTGCATAATTCATCATTGACCTAACCATCTCCAAATTGTTAGCAAGATTTTGTTCCTAGGGCCCCACAGTGGGCGCCAAATTGTTGAGATTCGTTTCATATGGATACGGGGCCTCGGAAACTATAGATCCAAATATATAGAAAATGACAATAGAAAATATATGAAACAAAGATAACGCGACGTAGACAAGCAAGAGAACGCGACTTAATGAATACAATGGAATACACAATCGAACGACTGGCCCGACGATGTCGAGCTCGACAGGTCGGGTGGGTACAACTCGAAATAAGAACTTAAAAGTAAGTGAGTAACAATGTTCAGCTTAATAGCGTAATGCAGAGATAAATGCTAAAAATCGGCTTACATGGGGTTATTTATAGGGTTAGAATACATTAGGGTTTCCAAATTCTCATTGGATCCATTGAGTAGCGAACTCTGGTTTTGTCGGGGGTAGTTGCGGCGCTCGTCTCCATCTACTCCCGAGATTCTCGCGAGCTTATCATTTCGCCTCTTGATGGTTTTCTTGATCGTTAAGCAACTCCTCTTGATCTTTTAATACTTTCTTTTAGCTCGTCCCTCTAGGGGAGGAAATCTCTTCTTTCGTCGAGCTGCTTTTTGTTCTGGTCCAACTGCTTTGATCGGACTGCTCCCTCTTGTGAACTACTCTCTGTTGGGCCGGCTTGCTACTCGGCCTGCAAGAGTGTTGGTGGGCCTCGCTTTGGGCCTCTTTAATGGGCTAAGTTTAATTATATCCCAATAATATGTAAACTTGTTATTATGATTATTAGGACGGATTTATTTTTGAATCTATTTAATATTTTAATAATGTGTTTAATCTCTTTAATTATTTAAAATATTTTCCACTAAGTTATAATAGGGCCATAGTCATTTTACTATTTCGAATTATGGATCTTTAGAATGAGAGCTGTCGGCCCCTTATCCATTTTGTCTCTCAATCAGCGGCCCATTTCGAACTTGGAGTTCTAAATTTGAAATTTCGTAAGCCGTAATCACCCCGATATTCCTCCGTCTGGTTGCCGGCCGACTTCCCTGCTTGCACAATCATATGCAACTGGGGCTGATGTCGATGGGCGGCGACACCACTTGGGTGGGGAAGAAGCCACCGAGGAGACTAGGGGGAATGTCCGACGCCCTGTCCATCGCCGCCGATCTTGGGTTCTCCGTCGCGCCGCCGCCTTCTCAGGTTTTGAAAATCCACAGAAGCCTTTTGACCTTGGATCTAATATATAACTTCACTGATAATGTAATATGCGTGCTAAGTGTTGACGGATGTTGTCGATCTCGTGTTTTTGGTAATTTGAGTAGTGAGCTGAATTTTGACTTTGATTTGCTCCTTCAATCAGGAGGAAATTCAGAAGTTATCTGGTGCAAATGGGGGTGATTTGATAAGGATTTTGAGAGAATTGACTGCTGTACAGAGAAAAATAGCGGATCTACAAGTTGAACTTCAAGGCAGAAAGGTGACACATCTGGATTTTTGCATTTTTTTCTTGATTCGTGAGTTATGAGGGTTGATTTTGATCATAGTTGCTGGGTTTGTGAATGCATTGTACTATTTCCGATTCGTTTATTATCTTTTCATAGTTTTGAGAATGTAGCTTTGGATTTAGATGGCCAAAGAATTATGTTTTGCGAGCTCATACAATTCTTTGTTGGACTTTTAGGAGGACAAGAATGTGGCTCACTTGACACATGCGAGTGAAATGGAGAAGAAGATTGAGACTTTATCTCGAATCACGTCCATATTGAAAGATGTTATTCAGAATAAGGTAATTTGCGAACGAGGTGCTGCCAATTCTTTTTCCGCATGCATTGCATATATTTGATATGCTTTGAAACAAAGATTTGAGGCATCTTCTGCACTTGTTCTATTCCTTCTGATTATTCATGCTGTATTATATTTCATATGTGCATCAAGCATAGTTTGTTAACTTGCTAACTTGCACTACAGGATCGGATTATAGCTCGTCTTCAACAACCATACTCGTTGGATTGCATACCTGTGGAAGCTGAGTATCAGGTACACGTCCAATGTGATAACCCCAACATATACACTTTTTTTTTGTATCCTTTCACGTTCTCAAACCCATGGCCAATTAGTTGTTGGCAAAGTGCTTTAATCACTGCACTCTGAGGTCGGGGACCCAGCGTATGCACTTAATATGCCCTCATGGTCCTTCATATGATACAGGGTTTAGGGTTTAGGTGGTTTAGAACAAGAGCATTTTCTTTTTTTTTTTTCCTTTTTTTTCCTTTTTTTTTTTTGTGAAGCTACTATCTGAAGTTGCTTCATGATATCTCACACGAGCTTGCCAGTTTGATACTTTGTGACTGAATCACAAACATTAGCCATCAGAACCATTATGCACACCTATTTGTGTTTCTACCTGTGCCATCAATTTTTTGTTCATATAATGTTGAGTGTAAGTTTTCTGTACGTCATTAGTTTGTTGCTAATCAGATTTTATCAGAGGACCACCCAGTTAGTGTTGAGAAATTTCTAATGCTTGTTTTGGTGTTTCTGTTAACATAGAAACAATTTTCAGAGTTACTAATGAAGGCTGCGAGTGATTATGGGGCCTTGACAGCATCTGTTGCTGATTTCCAGTGGAGCCAAAATTTTAATGAACCACCTACAGTGTGGGGGGTAAGTTAACAACTGTGCATTTCAAACTTTTCTCTGCATTGTTTTTAACTCCTGAATGCCTTCCACTGGATGCCTGTCCGTCTCTGAATGTTTAAATTAGTGTTTGAACTCAACTGCAGACTCCCCAATATTATTTTCGTATAACTTAATGATGAAAGTAGTGGGAGAAGAATTAGCCATTAAGAGTCATTTGCTATAACTGATGTTCTTTTTTCAGCTATTCTGAAGGACTAGGCTAACAATGCATGTTAGTTACTTTGATGGGTGTCATGCTATGGTGCTAAATCAAAATACAGAAGTTGGAAAATAAGAAAATCTTTTGCTAACTTTTATTTTTTATATGTAGTCAGTCCTCTGTTCAATATTGATAATGAAAGTGCGAAATTTGAGATCTCTCATAAACTATAACTTGCAGAAAACATGTAGTTTAGTTACCTGAACTGAAAAATATTTCACATTGTTGACGTCGCGTTAATGTGTGGCTTAGGAAATGCTCCGTCCCATTCCTGTTGCTTTGGCATCGTGCACTCGTTTTTTTGAAGCAATGACTGCAATGAGAGAGTCATTTGCCAAACTTCAGACCCTGAGAGTCGGCCATTCTTCTCAGAGAGTGATGGGAGAATCTGATTGCGTGACTCCTCCTCCTCCATGGAGAACTGAATCTAGTTTTGATGATTTCTCAGAGAGTTGATGGAACCACCAACAGAAGAAGATTTTCACGGCCTCCATCTGCTAAAAACAACCCGTCATTGTGATTTGAAGACTCTATAATTTTGGTTTCTTTTTGTACAGATGAATACTTCATTTGCAATCAATCAAGGTGAGTTCTGTTAAATCTCCGTCTCCTTTTCTTTTCTTTTCTTTGCTTTTCTTTACTCCATGTAGAAATTTTATTGTGTGTTTATTGTGCCAGATTATTGATTAATCAATGTATCTAGTAAATTAATGTTTTTATGTTTTACTTTTGTAATATGATCTTGCATAAGTTTTACTCCCTCCATCCCACGTAATTAGTCCCATTTTCCATTTTAGTCCGACCCATATAATTGTCCCATTACTAAAAATGGAAAAGTAATTCACTCACACTAATAAATTATTAATTTCCCTTATCTCTATCTCCTTGGTTATTGTGCCGAAAGCAAATGGGACTAATTTCATGGGACGGAGGGAGTATTATTTTTATCTACTTCTTTTTGAATCAAGGGATCAAGAGAATTTACACCAATATCAAGAGTATATTTTAAGGCTTCGTGTCAGTGATATATAATATTGGAGTAAAATTTATAATTGTTTAATCGAAAATATATGCCATATAAGCCACCTAAAACTTAATGACAGGCTTAGTATGTCTTTAATATTTTTGGGACGATTCTGTTTTTAATTGATACAAGTCAATATTAGAATAAAATTGCATAATAAAAAATTAGAGATAAATATTTTAAGTTAAAAGTTTGTGTGAGATGGTGAGATATCCCGCCTTCCGAATAGAATTTTTTATTTGTGCATAGAGAATAACGACCGGAATAGTTATTTCGGTCATAAACAAAATGATGTTCAAAATGATGTTTAATTGGAATATACTATTATGTATGCATTTCAATCGGAATATAAGTTTCGAACGAAATTCTATGTGTAAATGATATTTTGTTAGGAATTCGGTCGATTTATTGTCTTAAAAAATACTCCTTCCGTCCAGTTATATTAGGGACGGAGGGAAATACACAATAATCAATGTGCGTTACTGTAGTAGAATTAATATTTTATTAGTGAGACAAACCCAAAAAGAATATAAAACTAATATGATGGGACGGAAGGAATACATAGTTTCACAAGAGTAACCGCTCAATTTTTAAAATTAATTGATGATTTCTTTATATAAAATAAAAATTGAGGGGCTAAAAGGAGAACATTCAAACCTAGATGCTAATGTACTAATTACTAAGACTACCCACGGTGAGTGGGGTTGTTGTGGGTTGTTAGTCTAGTAGCAAAAAATAGGCATAGGTGGAATTTTTTTTAAAGAAAATTCAAGAACAACCACCGAGATTATTCTGCAACTCATAGGTCATCCAATCCAAGGCTTTCACTTGGCAGCTACAGATTGGATGACAAAAATTTATAATATATATATTTAAAATGATAAATAAGTTAGATAAATAATTATATTATTATATCAAAACTATATCAAAATTCTTTATTTTTTTTCTCTATAAATATAATCTAATATTGATATATTTTTACAATCAAACTAAATTTCTCTTTTATAATTAATATTCATCATTTGAAGTTCATAATTAAATTTTTTATTTGCTCTTCTATTGAATGTGAAATAATATGATATTTCGTCCATATATTTATAATTCGGTTTATTTATGCAATTTGCACTTCTTCTGTAATATTTTAATTGTATTTATTAATTTAAATTATGTTTTTATATATTTTATAAATTTAATTAATAATATATATTGACAAAATAAAGTGAAAAGTAAAATATAAGTTAGGTTGTATAAAAATCATTGATGTGAGTAAAAATTGAATTGGATTGTGAGTTGTATATGTGGAAGAAGGAAATTAATATTTTAATGAATAATTGGGTTGTGTTGGGTTCTCAAAGTTATGATAGTGGAGGGATAATTTCTTAAAGTGTTACTAAACTATGTTGTTTGTATCAAAATGGTTACTAAAGTTTAATTTGTTTCAAAATGAATACTAAACTCATATTTTGTGTCATTTGTTGTTTAAATTTAAAAATTTCCATAAACTTAATTACACTTTTTAATTAAAACTCACAAGTAGGCATCAAAATTTATTTTTTTAATTATTAATTAAAATACTTAAACTTAAAATAATTATTTTTAAATCTATAAAAAATTAAATTTGCAATTTTTGTATTTCATGTAAAATATTAAGATATATATTTGAAATAAAGTGATTTGTTTAAAAAAAGTCGTATAAGTTCAGTCAACACCAAATCGAAACTTGAAATTTGATTTGAATCGAACTTTATTGGGTTGACCACATTTATTATAAAGTATGTATTTTTTATTATTAAATAATTCAAAAAATATCAAATACATTATATTTGGTTTGTAATGTACCAATTCATTCAAATGCATTTTATTATTCTTTTAAAACAAAGAATTGAAGGAATATTATTTATTGAGGCCAAAATTTATTGTAATATCCCGAGATTGATTAAGCTAATTAATTGCTTAATTATTGTAATGAAATAATTATCTTCTCATTTTCGAGCAATAAATTGCAATTCAAGTTCGGATAGTCGATTACATAAATCGGACTTCATAGATTGGTCTTGGAATTATTTATATAATTGGAAGGAATTA
>JAPKLW010001209.1:129081-162941 GCA_026898455.1 Plectranthus barbatus
ATGTACAAATCGAGATCTCGATTTCAAGGCGAGATCTCGATGTCTGCGAGGGCTTTCTTCCCCACCCAGTTCGACAATTTGCAGACGAAATAATCAACGAATACATGAAATCGACGGAATTAAAGCATCTAATCAATTTATATCAACAAATAATCAAATATAATCAACTAAAAATCATATTTCATATAATCAAGTAAAATCACATAAAAATATATGTTTAAAACTTAAAAAAAATGGAGAACGAAGTCGACGAAATGGGTGGGAGAATGGTACCTGGTTCTCTTGAGGTTGTTCCCCAGACATCTTTAGACGTAATGTGCGCTTTTTTCGGTTGGGGCGTGCATTTTTCCGGCCGATTGAAGCTTGAAATCGGCAACAATGGAGGTGCGGTGGTGAAGGTCGACGGACGAGAGAGGAGAGAGAAAGGGGGGAAGTGGGGTAGATGGGGTAGGTGGTGGGGTATAATGGATAATAAATCCAAAAATAATTAATGTAACAACATTTTCAAAATTATTTTTTCTCTCCAATCATTGAAAAGTGGCTATAAAACATACATTTTTATACTTGTGGCTATTTAACTTGTTAGCTTATTCAAAGTGGCTAAAAAAATTTTGTTCTCTAAAACATATCCACTTATTCAAAGTGGCTAGTTGTATGTATTCCCACTTATTTATTTAACTATGCTCGAATCTCATATGATGTCATCCAATAAAACATTTCAATATTTATTATTAGTAGTTTTAAAATAATTATTTTAATTAATTAAGATCAGGTGCATGATAAACATTAATTGATAAATAATCCAATAAATATTAGTTGTTTTAAAAACAATTGTTTTAGTATTTTAATTAATAATTAATTGAAATAAGATGTAATTAAATTAATAGAGTTTTTTTTTTTTGAATTAAGACAACCAATGATACAAAACATTAGTTTAGTATTCCTTTTGAAACAAATTAAAGTTGAGTAGCTAATTTGATACAAACAATATAGCTTAGGTACCATTTAAGAAATTAACCTGTGGATAGCCTAACAAAAACTTTCTAAAAATTCTTTTAAAATGTTCTGTTCTCTCGGTCATTAGTTCTATTTACTTTTGGCACAGTTATTAATATAATTTTTTTTTTAATTTTAAAAAATATGACTAATTTCGTGGGAAAAAAATAGGATTAATGAGACGGAACGGAATAATTTTATTTTAAAAAAAAAAAAAAAACTGTGTAAAAGAATAAAACCCTTCAACAACAAAGAAAAACCCTAACGAAACACCTCTGCAATTCGAAAGCGAAAAGGGGAAAGTTTGTGATCAAGATGAACAAGAAAGAGGTGTTCAAATTGGCGAAGGGGTTTAGGGGAAGGGCGAAAAACTGCATACGAATTGCGCGGGAGAGAGTGGAGAAAGCGCTGCAGTACTCTTACAGAGATCGTCGTAACAAGAAACGGGATATGCGTTCTCTTTGGATCCAGAGAATCAATGCCGGGACTCGTCAGCACGGGGTCCCTTACTCTCTCTATCTCCTCCACTAATTTTATTGTTCTGCTGTTCTGTTCCCGTATTTTGTTTTAGCAGATTCTGGCATGCTCTTTAATTTGAATTTTGTCTCTCAATGTTTTCTTCGTTCGGGGCTATCATTTTCGATTTCTTTTAGATATTTTTTAAGGAAATCCAGGAAAAATATTACCTTCCAGGAGCAATTGTATGAATAAAGTGTTCACTGATGGAGTAGAAGTTGATTTTGGACTAAGTGAAGATTAAGTTTAGTTCGTTCTGGTTGTGTGAATGAATTGAAGTTCAGAGAGACGACTTTGATGGGTTTGATTTGTTATAATATCAGATCAGGAGGAAATGTATATTGCCATGTAGTTGGATCATCATTCACACTTAGCACATGTTTGTCATTTGTGAAATTCAAAGATGGTGAGGAAGGACTCTAGAGCTTGAGATTAAGGCCAACACAATTGGACTTTTAAGGGTTTTTGGATGATCATATTCATAGTGTGCTTAACGCCCACTCATCTTTCTTATAAATCCGTGTTTTATCATCGCCATGTATTCATATAAACAACATCTTGAAATAGGTTCGCTATGATTGTAGAGAAGTGGTTCAAGAGAGGGAAAAGGTCTCTACATTTTGAGAAAAACTCTATACTAGTTTGAGCCCTTTCTGATTTCTGGCTTGTAATATTTTGCTCCAGTTCCACATAGTTTGAGATCTTTGGTCATAAATCCACATTTGGCCATCAATAGCTGCATCATTGGTAAATTGAACTTACCTGCACCCGGGTAGGGAATGGATAAATGGGTGGCGTTGTAGGCTTTCTTGTATATTTTTGTTTATTTGGTATTCATGTAGCTTTGAAAAACATTTCTTGTGCAGTTGCAACAGTGAGTTGTGTTACTAATATAAGCCTGACATAATTTTTCTATAAGCATCTTTAATGTTGGTACTTGTGTAATGCTTTCATTGAAAAAGTTGAGGTTTTCATTTGAATCTTTCCAGCTCAAAGTTCGGCTGTGGAGTTCATAAGCGATTTATGGTTGTCATGGCAGGTGAACTACGGAAACTTCATGCACGGATTAATGAAGGAGAACATTCAGCTGAACCGGAAAGTTCTGTCTGAGATATCGATGCACGAGCCGTATAGCTTCAAAGCCCTGGTGGACATTTCGCGCACTGCCTTCCCCGGAAACAAGCCCGCCATAACTCCCAAGAAGGAGGGCCTTGCGATTCTCATCTGAACTCTTTTTTTCTTTTTTTTTTCTTTTTATGTCTGGGACGACGATGCTACTACACCTATGCTGTCTCATTTCTCTGCTCATGATGTCTCACTGAATTTTGTTTTACCTCTGCGTGTATGTTATTAATTTGAATTTTTTGAGCTTGATTCAGTATGGAATTCAGGAATCTCCATTTAATTACTAATGTATATAACCATCATTTGCCATGCCTATAAAGAGAGACATGATCCCTTTGCTTGTAATGACAATTCATTAAGACAAGACATCCAAATATTAAGGTTGTTTCTTAAAAATATATACGAGTCTCAACAGTTGAAAAATATTCAAGGATTTATTACATGTAAGTCCAATGAAATTAAAAGACAATATCAAATATATGACAATTTTAATTTTCTTTCAATTTTCCATGGAAAACCAGGTGGACAATCTTCCAGTGGAAAACAAAATACTCCATACTAATGTATTCAGGGCTGTCGGCTAATATAGGAGTAATAAATTTAAAGTATTGGAAATAATTAGAATTGATTCTATCAATATTTTATTAATTAATGGGAAAATTTCTGTTACACCTCCTAGCATTGGAAGACATGTACACACAAAATAGTAAAACCCCAGAGAGGGGTGAGAGAGAGACGCAAGACACTCAATAAAGTGGTAAACTCCATAACTGAAGAGCCAAGAATCTGTTCTGTCCCTTTACGCAGCCCAAAAGCTCTCCTTCTCCTCTTCCTCCTTTTCTCTCTCTCCCAGCAGCCATTATTTATTAATTAATAACTAAAGAGATTTATTATTCAACTCTGGCGCCCCCAAATTTCATTATTTTAATTGTGCGTCTTTGTACGGCAGTCAGTGCTCCTCTATATTAACGGCCTTTTTTTTCCTCCCTAACATTGAACCTCTATTTGATCCGATCATGGCTCATTCTGCTCTGTCTCATGTATGATTTTGATTTGGGTTTTTTTATTTCTTATTTTTATTCCGGAATGCCTGGTTGACTTGTTTTAAATTCTGGGAAAAATCTTCTCTTTTTGCAGGTCCCAGTTGCCATCTCCGTTAAAAACGATGTTTCCCTCCGTAAATCCGTACTTAAGGTCCGTTCTCTTTATAAAATTGCATTCGACTTGGATTTGTTAATGGAATTGTGTAGATTCGACGTTGCATTTGGAGTTAATTATAAGTGATTGGATCTTTGATCGCGTGTGTTTCGATATCCTAAGGGTTATGCGTCTCTTTCTAGGTTTATTCTCAGTTTTTCTTTCCGTTCCAATGATGTTGCATATAGATCGAGGATTTCGGGTTAATTGTTTGCGTGTCTGTAAGTTCGAATAAAATTCGCTGCGGCCCGCAGCGTGTTAAGCTGGTTTTCTTCCGTTGGGGTGGTCTCATTGGTAGAGTTGGTGGGTAGTACTAAAATAAATGAGTAAGGCCGTATGTTGGCGCTACAAAGCCTGTAAGAAGTTGTGAGTGAATGAGTGTGGCCATTTGGTGCGCTAAAACGGCATTTTTTCATTCACCGTAAGGATCTAGATCATATATATATATATATATATATATATATATATATATTTTCTAGTAGGCTGTAATGGGACTGTTTCTGCTTAAACCTGCTCAGTATTGGGATCTGGCAGTTGGTGCTCATGAATCAGAGTGATTTTTTAATCATTTGATCGTCTAGCAGCAGTGCCATTTTATCTCCCTGGTTTTTCACTATTCCCATCGATTAGGTTGCATAATGTGGTTTCATTAGTTTTTTAGTATTGCTGCTGCCTTATATGTTGATGGCTATTAGATTAAAGTCTAATAGTTCTGTGTTGTG
The DNA here is from genome assembly GCA_026898455.1 of Plectranthus barbatus. Lineage (NCBI taxonomy): Eukaryota > Viridiplantae > Streptophyta > Magnoliopsida > Lamiales > Lamiaceae > Plectranthus > Plectranthus barbatus. The sequence goes on from JAPKLW010001209.1 coordinate 133,638, forward strand.
ATTGAATTTCATGTATTGCAGAGCAATAATGTGTCCTTTCATGAAAAGTTGCGGACTTGTAGTTCGTCTATGGACTTTAGAACTGCTAGCTTTCAGTCCAGGAGCCGACCTGCAGTTTGCATGTCTGTGCAACAAGTCAGCAAATCTAAGGTGGCAGTTTCACCTTTGAGCTTAGAAGATGCGAAAGATCCGCCTCTACACTTGTTCAAGAATAAGGAACCGTATACAGGAACTATTGTGTCTGTTGAAAGGCTTGTTGGTCCACAGGCTCCTGGAGAGACATGTCACATTATCATCGATCATGGTGGCAAAGTTCCGTATTGGGAAGGACAGAGTTACGGAATCATTCCTCCTGTATGTTTGTACCTTTGAGCAACTCAGAGTTTTTCTTTACTCTAGAAAACTGTGATACTGGCATTTTTCCTAAAAATTCTTTGATGAGTATTTATGTGCTGAGCGAGGTCTCTTCTGGGTGCAGCAGTGTTAAACTTTTACTCGAAATCTTCTTTGTTCGTCATTGTCTTCATCTGTCTCTGATGATTTCTCTTTTATTTCATATCATTTTCAGGGCGAGAATCCTAAAAAGCCTGGAAACCCACACAATGTTCGATTGTATTCAATAGCATCTACCAGATATGGTGACAACTTCGATGGCAAGACAGCTAGTTTATGTGTTCGACGTGCAGTCTATTATGACCCTGAGACTGGGAAAGAAGATCCTACCAAAAAAGGAGTATGCAGCAACTTTTTATGTGATTCAAAGCCTGGTGACAAGGTTCAAATCACTGGTAAGATTTCAATGGGCTTCAGTCGTTAGTATGTTGGATTCCAACATTTTCATGGTTATGATGCAATGACGTAAATAAAGCAATATGAGATTCTTCAAAGAACTAGGAAGTTACTACCTATACATGTATCAAATCTCAAGCAGAGATTCCAACATTTTTACCTACACAAATACATGCACATTCTGTTAAGTTATGATGACTGAATGTCGTTCCCTCATGGAGAATTTCATCTTTTACCTTGGTTGTGTTTAATATTCTCTCGCTTGGTTGGCTTCATTAGTCTATCAAGTTATCCTATATTTTCCAATCAGCACCACTTGCATTTTAGTTCGTTCCTATGATTGACTCATCTTGAAATTTATGGCTCATGTTGTGTTAATACTGCCAACGGTGTGTTAAAATAATTTCTTCTTCGTCGTTGTCTGCCTTCTGCCTCCTTTGAAAATGTCAATGGTGGACTTTTTTATTTTTATAAACTTGTGCAATTGATTTTTCAGGTCCTTCTGGTAAGATAATGCTTCTCCCTGAAGATGATCCAAAGGCCACCCACATTATGATTGCAACTGGCACTGGTGTGGCCCCTTTCAGAGGCTATCTTCGACGCATTTTCATGGAGGATGTCCCAAAATTCAAGTTTGGTGGGCTAGCTTGGCTTTTCCTCGGAGTGGCTAACAAGGACAGTCTCTTATACGATGATGAGTTCTCCAAGTATCTCCAGGACCACCCAGACAACTTCAGGTTCGACCGTGCTCTCAGCAGAGAACAGAAGAACAGAAATGGTGGCAAGATGTATGTCCAGGACAAAATCGAGGAGTACAGCGACGAGATCTTCAAGCTCCTGGACAATGGGGCGCACATCTACTTCTGCGGGCTCAAAGGGATGATGCCCGGAATACAAGATACGCTGAAGAAGGTGGCCGATCAGAGAGGCGAAAACTGGGAGGAGAAGCTCTCACAACTGAAGAAGAACAAGCAATGGCATGTTGAAGTGTATTAAGGCAACTTCTTGACTTAGATTATCTTTACGTTTATTGAATGTTTATTGCATTCTTGTATGGTGAATTTGTCTGTAGCATTTGGTCGGAGAAAACATTTTTCAAAAGGGTCATAATGGCTAGTGTTTCTATTTCTCTTTTTGTCAAAAATTTGGGTTGGTAACTTTTTTATTATGATCAGGAGGGGAAAATTGAGTAATTAATGGAGAATAAATTCCATGTTAACTCGTGCTTAATGAATTAATTAATATGTAATATGTTTAACTAATGCTTAGTTAGTATGTATATGTTAGATCAGTGCTTAATTAGGATGTTTGTGGTCCGGTTTGAAAGCAAAATTTCGGTCAAATCAATATGTACGATTTGAGATTTTTTTCAAACCAAACCGGCCAAATGTAAATTTATAACCTTAAAATTTTCAAATGTAAAATCGAAAGAGACATGTAAAATTTACTTAAATAAATCTTAATAGAATGATAATATTTAATCTTAATACTCAATATTTATTAGTTAATTTTTAATTAAAAAATTAAAATTAGATTATGTTGACCAAGAGATTTGAATATTAGTGAATTGTATGAAAAGATAGGAATTTATCAAGTAAACTACAACCTGTATTTAGGAATTATAATATATTTCATATATATATATAAACATACACGGCCCGTCCGGCCGATACGGTCAGTTTGAGCCTCCAAATCGTAATCAAACCAATTTTAATCGGTTTCAAGATTTTAAACCGCCAATTTGAAAATCAAATTTTAAACCGCCAAACAGGCCAAATTAATACGGTTTCGACCAAACCACAAACACCCCTAGCTTGAATTATGAAACATAATTTATTAGTATATTATATTTTATCGAAATATATAACCACCTTTATTAAAAAAAAACATAATTGTCTATTTGAAAAAAAATTAATCCTTAATATTAATCCATTAAAATCAGAGATCAAAATTGATTTCCAGGTAACTAATATATATATACACACCCCTTAAAAAAACTACTCCATATGTATACAAATACTGTTTTTGTGTCTATTTGTGTTTTACAGATAAAATATGCGTGTATATATATTTAGTTGAAATATTCTTGAACATTAGAATCTACAATTAGGAAGAATATTTCCCAATAACCAAAATTTAAATATGATTTTTCAATAAATAAATAGAAATAAAAGAATAACATTCCAAGAAAATAATAGTAATAGATGCTTTATGAAACTTGAAAACCCAACTCAAAAACAAAAAAATAAATAAATAAAATTGAATTTACTTTAATTTCCTTAAATGCAAAATAAATAATTTAAAGCAGAAAATTAATTTGCATGCGTTGCGTTTCAAAGCCAAAAAAGGCTAATTTTTATAGGGGAGGTGAAAAATACATGAAAGAAAACAGTTTTTTAGTAAATATAACGGCCTATTTGGTCTCCAAATCTCTCCTCTATTCTTGATTCTGCTTCAGAAATTCTCCAGAAAAAAGGTAAAATTCTCTGAACTCCCATTCAATCGTGTTCTGTAAATTGTTTTTATTCTTTTCAGTCAGAGGCAACATCCATGAATATTTCAAGATTTTCTCCTTCCCCCGCTTTTTGTTCTTATTTTAGTTCGGTTATCTTTTATGGGTTGAATTTCTATTACTGGAAGAGGTTTCATGTTGGAATTCCAGTTTTTCATTGACATTTTCAGCCATTTATCCGGGTTTCTAATGCCATGCAAAAAATTATCCCTTTCCAAAACTTCTCTACATATATGTTTTGGCAATATATTCAAGTATGTGTCTGCAGGTTTGAATTTCCATTGCAAGAATTAATCTCAGACAAAATATACATATTTAAAGCTCCATAATGCTGAATATATCTCTGCAGGGTTATTATTCGATTAGCTTAAGTCATTGATAATGTGTTGTATGATTATGATTCAATCCCAAAATGAATTTCATTTAAATTTGGATTTTGTGAATTAGATTCTGTGTGCTTAATGGTAGCATTGTGCGAACGGATCAATGAGCCATCCGTCTGCTCTGGGAAGGCCATCTTCAGGTGTGCTTTTATTTTCTTTGAGTTATTAAGCAGATAAAAAATATTCACTTGGACTTGATATCTCAAGAATTTTCTGTATGCTTTCTTTTTTATTTGCCTAAACCTTCTTTCTGAGTAATTATCCCTGCCCCATTTTGATTTTCTCGACATATTATGATCGTGGGAGTTGCATAAAAATGATCACATTTTGAAAGTTTTGACTTCACAAGCAGCACATGCACAACTCTTAAGTCACTGTATTGATGAGAACTGCTGGAAATCAATCATTGACATATCACACTCTTTTGTTAGTCCGATATGTTGGAGAACGTGTTGTTGAGCTCTCTGGTCTTTGATAGGGTGCTATTCTTTTGAGTAAAAGGTAGGTAAGGAGGATTAGTCCCGAGACCTCATATTTGGAGGTCTTAATGCAACGGATGTCTCCTAAGGGACTTCTATAGGGTGCTATTTATGCAAACAATGTGTCTGGTGTGTGTTAATCATGCTCTTATGTCTGAATGTCAATTTTCCTTATTACTCTGCTTCCTGTATTCTATGCAGGTAAAAGAAGATTGAAAGAGCTTTTGGGTCAAGCTGATAATCGTGTATGTGCAGATTGTGCAGCTCCTGACCCAAAATGGGCGTAAGTCCACCCTTCGTTTCCACCCTTTTTCTCTTCTCTTGTATGGATGCTACAAAGGGCTAGGTTTTCTCTCTCTGTCATCTAATCACATCCCTTCCCGTTCACAAATGTCAGAGAGAACCCACCACAAATTAGCCCGTTTAGAGCTTTTTTGCTTGAAGTAAATATAAACTGTTTAGCAACTTAGCCAGCAGATTTTTATATTACATTCACCTGTAATGGAGATGGAGTGGCAACTCTAAAGTTGTGTTTAAGATGTTGGGGGACAAATATTATTGCAAAAAAGGAAAAGAGAAAATCGAAATAGGTGTTCTTAATTCACCTGAGATGGTTAATTCCAGCATTTTTCATCTGTTATACAGACTGCATAGTGATCACTCTTTGTTAGTTCTATTGGCACTGTGCTTCTTCTTGCAACCCACCATCATCTTATCCTGTCAATTTAAAGTTGAAAGGCTTGAGGTCCGAACGTAAATATTGATCCTTCTGTGCATATACTACTCCCTTGTCTTCTCAGATCATCAAATATTGGAGTATTTCTATGCTTAAAATGCTGCGGTGTCCACAGAAGCCTCGGTGCAAATATTTCAAAGGTGATATGATAGCCTTGACATTTTTCTCAACCGAGTTTATGCCTTTTATTGTTCACCTCTATGACCTTCTATCCTTCACAGGTCATGTCTGTGACATTAGATGATTGGGCTGATGAAGACATCGAATCAGTGATTGAGGTTGGTGGAAATGCATCAGCAAATTCCATTTATGAATCTTACCTTCCTGAAGGGGTGACAAAACCACGGCCAGATGCTGGTCACGAAGAACGCGTCAAATTTATCAGGTTCAACTCTCACTAGGACATAATCCAACCAGAATCAGCAGCTGCATAACTACTCAACTTCCTGTACATTGTCTTGCTTAACTTCATTCGATCTTCGCAGGTCTAAATACGAGCACCAAGAATTTTTGAAGCCTAGCTTGCGCATTCAATCAGGTGGAGCTGCAAGCAATTCTTTAAGATCAAGTTTATCCCGGAAGATTATTGATAGCCTACGAAGTTCAAATTCATCAGAAAACTCAGTATGTTTCCATACTTAACACTATATATAAAATTATTCTTGAATCCCATTTCCCTAACAACAAATCATCCAGAAACTTCATGTTTTTTTATGACTAAATCATATATTTTGAGCATGGTCATCACAGAAAGGTGGGGATGGATCTATTGGAACGTTGAAGGTTAAAGTACTTAAAGGCACGAATCTAGCTGTTCGAGACATGCTATCAAGCGATCCATACATTGTATTGACTCTTGGCCAGCAGGTTAGTATAAAACTAACATGGGAAACTTGTCTCTATACAATTTGTTTCAATGGTGGTTGAACTTGTTTGTGATGATGTGATGGTAGAAAATGCAAACAAGTGTGGTAAATAGCAATTTGAACCCGGTGTGGAACGAGGAGCTCTGCTTTTCTGTTCCAGAAGTTTACAACCGAGTAAAACTGGTAATCATCATTATCATCTTCATCTTCTTCTTCATGTTTCGTTGTGTGGATTAGTATGCCAAATCTTGATGCATTCAACGCTCGAAAAAACAGCAAGTTTATGATAGCGACACCTTCTCTGCCGATGACATCATGGGGGAGGCAGACATAGACATACAGCCCATGATAACTTCTGCATTGGCATACGGGGACCCTAGCAAGTTCTCAGATATGCAGATAGGGAAGTGGCTGAAAACATACGACAACGCGCTCATCGAAGACAGCCCTGTCTACATTGTTGCTGGGAAGGTGAGACAGGAGCTATGGCTCAGGCTCCAGAATGTAGAATCTGGTGAAGTAGAACTTGAACTAGAGTGGGTTCCTCTTTGAACCATCAACTATATTACTAATATTTGTATATATATGTATATCCAATTTTCCCCCATAGTTTTTTTTTTTTTTTTTTCAGAACAATTTATTATCATGTATCAAATCTTTTACTTCTAGTGTGTGTATTTTTCTCTGGCCAGTATTTATATCTTATTTCTTGGTTTATATATATATATATAGGGATTGGATCCGGTAATAAAAAATCCTCCCGTGATAAAATGATAAAGTTGCTTGATTACCTTTACAATGTTGCTTGATTGTGTTTTAGTTGTTGCTTGATTGCGTTTAAATTGTTGATTGATCATTTATTGCTTGATTGCGTTTAAATTGTTGCTTGATTAGATATCAGACATTGATTTAATTAGATCTAATGGATGAGATTCATTCTTATTTTTAATATACTTATTTATTATCATATCATCCCTCTTCTATATATATATATATGTGTGAAAATTGATGTATATATATATTATTGATGTGGTGATATCCATTATGGTCTTTTTCCATGTTTCTAAAAGTTATTGGTAAAATTGAGTGAATGTTTTCTAGCAAGAATTTCTGGGAGTGATGGATTGAAGGATAATAATTCCAATATCTAACTATTCACATTTGTAATAAGAAATCTTGTTTTTTTTACAAAAGTATGTTACAAATATTTAGTTTTAAGAAAATAATAAAATTATCTATAACTGTAATATTATATAACGTGTTCATCTATAAAAAACTTCATGGCAATATAACATTTTAATGAAAAAAAAATGACTTAATTATTAATCAATACAAGTAAAATCACAACTCAAAAAATTACAAATTTTTTAGATTATTTCATAGTTGTTAATGCCCATATTCGTCACTAATCTATCATAATATCTTTATGCATTTTATTTTCTAAAGATAGCTATACATATTTTTGTATTTAGATTCTATCTTTTAATAAATCGTTAAATCAGTACAGTTCGAATAAAATTACCCTACACGGTAAGTAAGAGCAAGTAGAAATTTATCATTAGATAGAAAACAATTTGATGAAAGAAGTTACTGAAACTATAAATAAAATTAAGAATCAAATTAGTCATGGACTCGAGTAATAAAAAAGGCATTCTTCTCCATTTATATTGTGTAATCCAACTTAAAAAGAAAAAAAAATCGTGCATGCTAATTCTATGGAAACTAAATATTTGGAATCCAAGGAAAATTATCTAATAATCTAAATAGAGAAAATACACGGTTGATCACGGAATACAAATACAATTATCTTCTCCTTCCTTTTTAACGAAAAAATGAATAAAATCTTCTTCTTCAAATATATTGGTTAAATCCGAAACAATAACTTTAATTGTTTTAAACAACTTTGTTGGTCTCCCACTGGTCTATAACTTAGCCACTAAGGTTTTTTTTTTTTATACCTGTAATGCAAATTTATGAGAAATTTAAATGTCGTTTTCAAAATTATTGATCAATATAATTTTCTCCGTATATATCAATGACACACTTTAGCATCTTATCTTACCCAACATGGTTCCATAGTGGGGTTGTTTTTTCTTTCACAAACATTTCAACCATCTCTCTCTCTTTATTTTATTACATCACCCATGGCATGCAATTATAATAATAATAATTGTTGATGGTGGATTTTTGAGAGATAACTTTAATAAGAGTACTAAATAAAGATGGAATAAAAATATACAAGATGATAGAAATAAATGCTTGATTGTAAATAAAGCTTGAATACTTTGCTTTTATAACTGTATTTATTGCTTGAGATTCCGTGTCTTAGTCTCATAATTACAGTCTATTTATAGAAAGTAAATACAAGAAAGTGACTCTTCTGGGAAGTCACATTGATTCGTTCGAAGTAGCTGCTCGAACTGACGCGTTCCTTTATGACCAGCTGCTTTCACGCTAATCCAAAAGTAGCTCGAACTTCATGGTTCTTTCTTCGAGTTCGAGATGCTTCTTACTGAGCTCGAGGCTCATAACTCGAGCTCGAAATACATTATTTTGGGCTTTTCTTCTTTGATAGACTTGATAAAATGGACTTGTTCATTTTTGAGCCATAACAATAATAATAATAATAATAATGCCACTATTAGGTAAATGCGTGCATGGTAATCATAACTAATAAATGGAGCAATAATAAAGAAAGATTTCAAAGAATTTAAAAGAAAAATAATACAAATTGGGTTACACACGCATTGGCACTATATAGCTGTATTATATCTATATCTCTGATTCTGAGTTATTAAAATAAATGGAGAATATATAAAGATACGCATACAATTTTTTTAGTTTATTAGTGGTGGTCCTTACATGTCCACTTTTAGTTTCTAGTTTATATTGAAGAATTAATTAATACTATTTTATTTTTAGCTCATAATTTTAGCATTTTGTTGTTTTTGTCATTCAATATAAGCTTTAAACTGATAGCCACACTCCTGAAGCTCTAAATCAATGTTTTTTTTTAAATTATTTTAAATTATATATAATAAAACAATAAATGAATTAATATAACGTGACATTGAAATATTAATAAGACGCAGAGATTTTTAAGTAACCAATGACCAAATAGTTTTCCATAAAATAAAGTTAATTATTTATTTAACTATTTTCGATTGTGAAAGGAATACTGCATGCTGATTATCTAATATCACCGACAAAAAACTTAATTATTAGTAGTAAATAAACAACAATAAGTCAGCTTAAGCAGCTAATTACTTGTCATGAAGCTCGGGATGCGATGAAAACCTCGCTGCTCCGGCCATCTCCTTACGGCGGCGGCGGAGATAGGCGACACCCGAAACTAGCAGCAAAACGACGCCGGCGAAGCCACAAATCGTCGCCGCTGCCAGCAACCACCATATAACGTGATCTCTACGACGGTCACGTGATCCACCATCGCCGCGAAGGCTCCACCACGGACCGCCGCTGCTGATAGTACTCTGCGCCTCAGGCAGCGGCGCGTACGGCGTTGTCGAGCCGAAGAACGAAAGCAATTGCTGTTCGCCGCCGTTTTGATGAGTCGGCGGTGACGCGTTCCTCTGATTATCTAGGCCGTGCTCCGATGGGCGGAGGTCCCGGCCGGCGGAGTGGCTGATTATGGCGGCCAAAGTAAGGGCCACGACGCCGTATTGGAATGAATTGCGCAGCATCTTCTTCTAGTTTAGTGGAAGTATTTTTATCTGTGGAGTGGTTTTATATGTAAATATTTTAGTTTCTCATTTATTTTACATATGAGTGACGAAAAGAGATAAAATGCCATGAAAAAAAAAAAATTTAAAAATATCCATTCATCTCCTTTTTTTTTTAATTACAATATGATATTTAGCAGTAGCACTCTTCTTCTTTTACATGTTAATAACATAATGAATCAAGTATTTTGAATGAAAAGGGGTTATTTTATGTAGAGATGTCACTCAAGTCTAAAATTTATAGGCTGATCTTATTAAACTGAACCACAAAATAGGTAAGAATTAAATTATGTTTTATTATAATTATATTGCTAAAACCTACATAGTATTTAAAATCAAATCTTCTAACTAAACTTTTAAGTAATATATTGGACTTTTAGATAGTTAAATACTTAAAAGGCGTTTAACCATAAAGTCGAAACACGTTCAAATATGAATAAATTAAAAAAAATATTCAATTATTTTAATTGATAAATACATAAAGATGGTCATATGTTTTAATTATTTTATAATAAAGAATAAGTATTTATATATTATTTATCATTTAGAAAATTAAGATAAGAAAATGTTTAAGAACATAAAAAAGAATAATAGAATTCTAAAGATAAAAATAATCGAATGATTAGAATTTGAGATAAGATTTTCATTAAAAAAAAAAAAAAACTCATCAACTTGAATTGATAACCAAATACCCTACAATTCAATAAATCTCGCCCTAAATTCGATGGCCTAACTTAATTAACACCACTACTCCTAAATTGTGGCATGACTCTGGTGCAAGGTGTTAAGAACTAAGTTTTAGTTTCCTTCTTAATTTGATGTTTTGATATGTCAAAACTTATTTTAACACTAAGTTTTCAGAGCTCTATCATGTAATCCTTGTATAGGATTGTTCGAGTTATAATAGAACCTATGTGCTGAAGACCGAGCGAAGAAGACGCTCGAGATTTGAAGAAGTGTTCGTGCTTGAAACTTGGTTTCACTAAGTATGACCAAGACATATACTGACCTTGGGAAGTCAGTATAGAGGTTACCATACTGACTTTGGGAAGTCAGTATAAGAGATGTTCATACTGACTTTTGGAATATCAGTATGAAGCTACTACTTCAATAAGCACGAGGAACACAAGGCGAATCAAAGTCAGACTTAAAGACGATTAAATGCTAAGTAAAAGTCAGTACGAGGATATCCCGTACTTGGATTCCTCGGACTGAAGCTTAGTCTGACTAGAAGGTAGAAAGTACAAGACAAGTACAACCTTTTTAGAGCAGAGCAGACCTAACGAAGAATGGTTGTGATTGGATGGTTCAATCCATGTCTCTAATAACTTGAATTATGTGTCTGACGGATAGAATTCAAAGTGTCGACCAAGGCTGCCTATAAATAGTTCAACATCTCGAATGAAGAAGATACTTGAATCACGTGAAAAGCTAAGCCGACACTCTGCCAATCTTTCTACTCAAAGCTCTCTGAAACTCCGTGTACTTAAAACAAGACTTGAGTTTCCAACTCAAGTTATTCGTTCCGTGCATCTGTCTAAGTGCACGAGGATGAAGCTATCTACTTGGTGAATGTTACTTTTCAAATTAATATTCATAACAACCATTATCCTACTCTGGGATTTTGATTCTCACGGGATTTTGCCAACCAAGCTTAGTTCTGGGAAGAACGAGGAAACATCCAACCTACCAGGAAGAAGGCTACGGGGTGCGTCCTCACTTCAACCTGAAGAAGTACCAGTCTACGAGAAGAACCTAGGTGAGTGACATCAATAGACCGGAGGACGGAGGATTTCGACAGGCTAACCATAGATCGTAAGGAAACTTGTAACCTAATACTTAGTGGATTCCCGATTAAGTTCGGAAGAGTGGACGTAGGATATTAAGTCTGAACCACTATAATATCATGAGTCTTTTACTTGCTTACTTTATATTTTCGTACTTAAGTTTATCAAGCTTACTTTGAAACCTTCAATACTTGTCTAAGTATTGAAACTTACTTAAATCCCATCTGAGCTTAAACTCACTCTTTCAGTAACTCGAAATCGAGTTTCAGTCAGTTTCAGAGAACAAGTGCAAATCAAACTTACTTTCATTGCAATATATTATTCTCTAATTTCGGGACCAAAAAGTGGTATCACGCGCCAAGGTTCTTATAGACCAAGGTTGTGTTGAGTCGCTTAGGACCAGATCTCTATTTTCTTGCACTCGTTTGTTTCTTGTAATTCTAGCTCAGGTTATAGAAGATGGCTCATATCACAAAGCTTACGAATTATTCCCCAGAAACCTTCAACATATGGAAGAAGCGATCGTTGATCATGCTGAAGAATGTCCATCCTGAGATGGAGGAGGTTCTATCCAACGGACCGATAAAGATCACAAAGGTGAATACTTAGCTCGGAGGAGCCGTCAGTCCAGGGATAGTAGACAAGCCCTACGTTGAGTGGACCAACAAAGATAAAGTTCGTTATCAGCTAGACACAGTCGCCATGGATTTGATTCTTCATTCTTTACTAGAGCCACTGGTTATAGAAGCTCTAGAATACGATAATGCAAAACATGTATGGGGCTTTCTTGGCACTTTGTGTCAGGAAGCGGACCAGATGAAGCGGAACAAGCTTTAAGTATGTGTGGACAAGTATGAATCCTTCCAGCTACTCCCTGAAGAGAACATCAAATACATGGAGGCTCGCTTCAATGCCATAGTATGCGAGCTAAAGAATTTTGGAAGAGAATGCACAATTGCTGATCTGAATGCAAAAATCATCTCCAAGATGCCTAAGAAGGACTGGTTCGTAAAAGTAACCAGTCTAAAGGAAAATGACATGTCCAAAATATCCACGAATGATATGTTCGCCCAACTTCAAGCCCACGAGTGGGATATTTAGATGGCAAACAAGAATGAAGCCGTGCGGAATGTCAGCACGCAGCCCTAAGAAAATGTTGCCTTCTTCGTAAACAGGAATTTCAAGAGCAGGACCTAGAAGCCTTATCAAGCTGACAGAGCAGTCGAACACAGCTCTGCATCAAAGTCAGCTCCAACACCTTCTTATCAGAAGAAAGAGGAAGAGAGTTCGGTGGGCGAGTTTGAGGAGCAAATGAGGAAGCTGACTAAACTCCTGGAGAAGGTAAATGCCAAAACTGAGAGTTCACAAGGCAGTGAATAGAAATTCAGTGAGAGACCCCCCAAAGCATGCTTCAAGTGCAACTCTCCAAATCACTTGAAGTATGAGTGCCCGCTAGTATACAAGGAGGAGAGAGAGCGTCTCAAAAGAATATTTGAAAAAAAAAGATTCAAGAGCAGTAGCAAAGGCCATGCTCTCTAGAACCGAGGTCCCAGATATCCCAGATAATGATGATGGCTATTATACATCTGGAGATGAGGACGAGGAAGAAGCTCTACTGGTTTTCATGGCCAAGCTTGGAGACGAGGCATCTGACTGTGAAGAAGAAGGAGAAGAAACAGAAACTGAGTCACCAAACTTGGTAACTATCTCAAACTCAGTTTCAGTTTCTGTCTCATGCATAGAAAAGGACATTGAATCTAATTGCTCGGATTCAGAGGATGTCACTCTTGAAGTTTTAAATAAAGAATTTTCCAAATTTTATAAACTTGGTAGGAGAAAATGACTCACTGAAACTTAAGGTTTCAGAGTTGACCAATGAGATCGAAGGATCAAGGTCAATTAGTGAGGATTTGACTAAGCTTAGAGAGGAGCATTCGGTTTTACTTGAAAATTTCAAAAATATTTTAGAAGAATGCGAATCTTTAAAACTTAAAATTGCTCAAGATCAAAAGCTGATTTGTTCTCTATACTCAAGTTCCAGTAAAGTAGTTAAGGCCTTGAGTAGCCAAAGAGATCCCTCTGACGAATCAGGCTTAGGTTTTAATGAGAACAATATGAGAAATCATGCATCAACTTCTGAAACTAGAAATCCAAATGATCATCACTTTAAAAGTGATTCTAGTTTAGAAGTTAAGTTGTTGGGTAAAGGAGTTGTCAGCTCTGACAAGAACTCAAAATTGACTAATCAGGGCAAGGGACAAAAGTCAGTTTCAAAACTGAGCTCGGCCCCCAAACTTAAAACTAATTTGGTTTCAAAACCAAATAAACCTGAAATGAAGCCAAGTATGCCCAAGAAGTGGGTGAAGCAAACCATTCCTAATGCAAGGAAACCCACTTCAACAACTAAGACTGAGCTTTGCAAGAAGTCAGTATCATTTCCGGATTCAAGAAATCTGAAGTCTTTTATTCATAATTATTATAAAATGAGGACTTATCCGAGTAGGATGGACAACTACTTGAGGTCTGAGCCCAATCAATTTCCTCTTTCAAGGACTAGGAAGACTGCACGCCCTAGACTTGGTTTTTGAGATTCTGGCAGAAACTTAGTTTCTAGAAACTTAGTTTCTAGAAACTCAGTTTCACGCAAGAATTCCCACACACACTCAGGTCCCTTTTCATGTGCATCAAAATAGCATACATTTCAGAAGGAAGAGAAAGGCAGAGAAGGTTGCACCACTTAAGCTTAAGGTGAAACAAGTATGGATTCCTAAGACTAACCCGGAAGGACCCACAGAAGCACGGGTACCTAAAATCTGACCTTCTTTGTTATGCAGGTACAGGGCCACCAAAGTAAGATCAAGAAAAAGAAGAGAGTTTGGATTCTGGATAGTGGGTGATCAACCCACATGACCGGAGAAAGAGACTTACTCTCGAACTTACTAATGGCAAGAGGACCCCCTATTGTATTTGGAGATGATTCCAAGGGGAGAGTCATAGGCAAAGGATGTTTGGAGTACAACGGGATCACCATCAACAATGTATCATTAGTCATCAACCTCAACTACAACTTGCTGAGTATAAGTCAGCTTATTCAAAGTGGGTTCAAGGTGATGTTTGACGAAGCTGAATGCCTAATTAAAGAGAAAGATTCCAAAAAAATCGTGCTCAAATGAGTCAAGAAGGGAAGTCTTTACATCGTAGATTGGGAGAGCGGTCAACCTGACACGTGCCTTGTCGCAACAAGCTCATCCCAAGAAGGAGTCAATTGGTTGTGGCACAAGAGGCTAAGCCACCTCAACTTTCAATCAATCAGGCACCTAGTCAAACATAAGCTTGTGTAAGGACTACCACAAACTGGCTTTAAGTAAGAAAGAGATTGTTGAGCTTGCAAGATGGGGAAGCAAACTAAAGCATCATTCAAAAATTGCCCCATCACAACAAGTACATATCGAATCTTGGAGCTATTGCATATGGATTTGATTGGACCAGTCAAGCCACCTACCATTGGAGGTAAAAGGTTCATGCTCGTTGTAGTTGATGACTACTCGAGGTATACTTGGGTGAGGCTCTTGAAGACTAAAGATGAAGTCAAGCTCCAGCTACCAGAGCTCATCCTACAGGTGCAAAACAACAAGGGAGTAACCGTGAAAAGGATATGCTCTGACAAAGGTACTGACTTTTGCAACGGTCCATTAGTGGATTTCTTTACCGATGCTGGAATTGCTCACGAGAAGTCAGCTCCAAGGACTCCTCAACAAAATGATCTTCTCTAGCGAAAGAACCACACACTCAAGGAGGCAGTGAGGACCATGCTTGCAGAAGCAAGTTTGAGCGAAGGCTATTGGGGAGAAGCCTTGATGACAGCATGCTACACTCAGAATAGAAGCACCATCAATAGTCATCATCACAAAACCCCGTACGAGGAGCTCATCTACGTGCTTTTGGTTCTCCATGTTACATCCATAATAACGGAAAGTCTAAGTTGAATACCTTTAGTCCCAAGGCGGATGAAGGTGTGTTCCTTGGTTATGGACACTCTTCATACAAGGGATATAGGATACTCAACAAGACTACGAGACTTGTGGAGGTAACATGTTGTGTTATTTTTTATGAGTCTATTTTAGTGCACAAGGCCTTGAAGGACTTGGAACATGATGATCGTGAGATTAAGGATGCTTGTGAGAAAATAAGTTCTGAAAAAGAAGATTCTAATATAGTTTCTCAAGCTAGATCTATGAACGAACAATCAAGTCCTACAGAGGACCAGACCGGTGATGCAATTGATCTTGCTGAGGCCATAGATTAACTAACTTTAAATGCAGGTATCAATCAAGGGGGAACTTTAGAAGTACAAGCCGAATCTGAGTCAGTAGGACAAGTTGAAACTGACTTGCCGGCCCATGCTGACCTTCCTGAAGATGGAGTTGCTCATCCTGAAGATGCCCAACCAGTAGAAGTAAATCTGGAAGATCGAAGGCTAGAGATCGTGGAAGCCATCACTAGAGAAGAAGGTCAAAGTCCAGTAGCTAATGACCAAGTTCCAGAAGACAATCTAGCCATGGTGGAGTTAACCTTAACCTCAGTTCCAGTATCAGGAATCGATGTTACTGACTATCCCAAAGCATTTATTCAACCTGTTGAATTCACTCAGCTCCAGAGGCCTAATTGGTTGAGACACCATCCCAAAGATGTCGTGTTGGATAATATTGCAAACCCGGTTCGCACGAGGCAAGGAAATTCTCTACTTACTTGCTTTATCTCTCAAAATATAGAACCTACGAAGATAGGAGATGCTTTGAAGTCCACTGATTAGATTAATGTCATGCAAGAGGAGCTTGTTGAGTTTAAAAGGAATAAAGTATGGTACTTAGTGGATCGACCAAACCATCAATCTGTTATTAGCACGAAGTGGATGTTCAAGAACAAGAGAGATGAAACCGGGAATATAGTGAGGAATAAAGCAAGGCTCGTAGCAAAGGGTTATGCTCAGTGTGAAGGAATCGACTTTCATGAAACCTTTGCTCCAGTAGTCAGACTCAAAGCCATACGACTATTTCTAGCTTATGTCGCACACTATAACTTCACAGTATTCCAGATGGATGTGAAGAGTGAATTCCTAAATGGGGAGCTCAAAGAGGAAGTGTATGTTGAACAGCCCCTAGGCTTTGAAGAAGAGAACCAAGTTTACAAATTGAGAAAGGCTCTTTATGGGTTGAAGCAGGAACCCTGAGCTTGGTATGAGAATGTGTCTTAGTTTCTTCTCAAAAATGGTTTCCAGAAAGGGAAGATCGACGTGACACTATTTAGAATCAAGGATGGAGCAGACATTTTATTGGTTCAGATTTATGACGATGATATCATCTTTGGATGCAAGAACTTGAAGTTGTGCGAGAAGTTTTCCCAACTTATGCAAAGTAACTTCCACATGAGAATGATGGGTAAGCTTACTTATTTTCTCGATCTTAAAGTCATCCAATTTGAATGAGGAATCTTCATCAATCAAAAGAAGTACACCAAAGACTTGATTAATAAGTTTTTCCCAGAGAAGACCAAGCCCTTGAGGATTCCAACGAGCCCCAGTGCTCAGATTAACCTTAATGAAGAAGGAGAAGTAGTAAATCCAACGAGTTACAGAGGCATTATTGGTTCTCTACTCTATCTGACCGCAAGCAGGCCGGATATTTCATATTCAGTTGGAGTGTGTGCAAGATTTAAAGCTAATCCTAAGAAGTCACACATAGAGGCTGCAAGAAGGATTGTGAAATACCTAAAAGGAATGGAGTCCTTAGGTATTTGGTATCCCAAAACTGACGAGCTTACTCTTAATGCTTACTCAAATTCAGATTTTGGAGGATGTCGCATTGATAGAAAGAGCACAAGTGGAACTTGTCAGTTCCTAAGACATAAGCTTATTAGCTGGTTTAGCAAGAAGTAGCATTTCATAGCTACATCTACAACCGAAGTTGAGAATGTAGTTGCTGCTAGTTGTTGTGCTCAAGTATTATGGACCAAGCAACAATTGCTTGATTATGAGGTCGAAACTGGGTGTGTTCCTATTTATTGTGACAATAGCAGTCAAAAACTTGATAGCGTGTTTTTCAACACGCTAAAACTGCAAGTGTACAGACCACTGCAAATGGCAAGTAATAATTTATCGAACTCAAGGATTGCAGGCTCGAAGTACAATCAAGCGCTAAAACATAGATACGTTACAACTATCTAGACAAACCGGTAGGAGAAGTTGTTTATCTATCCTATGCAATATTGAAAAATAGGTACTCCCTCCGTCCCAATTATTTGGTCCAGTTTCAACTTGCACGAATGTCAAAAATCATTTATGAATGTATTAAATATTTGAACAAACTTCCCGAATTACCCTTATTTAGCAATAACTATCAATAATGAATTCTATTAATTGTGTGTCATTTACAATATAGTTCAAGGGTATCTTTGTAAACTCATATAAAAAACAATACCAAATTTAGATAGTGGACCATATATATGGGACATACCAAAAAGGAAACATGGACCAAATAATCGGGACGGAGGGAGTATTTAAAAAGGCAATTAAAAAGATTGATTTTAGAAAATATGGGGAAAACATGATTGTAAGGTAATCCACTATGAAGAACACTTAAACAATATTCATTCAATTCAATTCCAATTTAATTTCCAAAGCATGAGTTAATCTCATTTATGTTATCAGGTGATTCTTCCGAACTCTAAACCATAACATGGAAATAAAAGACCTAATGACTCCTTCCGGATGAGCAGGAGGACTTCTACTCTTGATAAAAACCTTAGATTTCAAAAACCCTTTAATAACTCAAATTCCTCCCGGACATTCAATTCATTAAATCTAATTATCCTGCATCTAATTGATAAACCTAGACCTTCCAGTTCAAAGAAATACCAGTCAAATTGCCATCAATGGCCAATATCAAGCAATTAATCAAAACTCAGGAATAATTAGAATGCGAATGGAAAGGGAAAATCAAATCGAATAAATAATTGTAAAATGTTTAACAAATTTCAAACCCTAGAATCCACAAAAGACTTAGCCAATCATGCTAAGTTCCATAAAAACAGAGAAGTAAAGAGTCAAAAGAATGAAAAACATAGAAAACCAAAACCCGTGGCCTTGATTCTTGATCGTCAATTCTTGCTCTTCCAGTCTGCTCCTTCAGCTCTTTCCCAAGGGTTTTCTCTCAAAATTGTGTTCAAAGTTCGAATTTCTGACTTGGGAGGCTCTATTTATACTTAGCCTCTTTAAATCGGAAAAGATATGAGATTTGTGCTAAAAATTCGTTAAAATAACCCGATCGGCGACCCATAAAACATGATCGACGATCGGGATTCTCAATCGTGGGTCGCCAAAATTTCACCGTAGCAAAATAGGGAAAAACATAAAATCGGCGACCCAATGACAATTTCGGTGATCGCCGATTTTGCATTTAGGTTGGCAATTCCGTCACGAACTGGAATTTGGCTTTTTCTTTGATCTTTTCTCACTTCTTCCTTTTCCCGATGCAAGTTAGCATCGATCGGCCCCATGGTACCTGGTCAAATCTTGTAAACAGCTCCATTGTGCGTGAAATCTGCATAAACAACCAAAAACCAAACCAAACGTAATAATTCCTTAAAGAATATGAATGATGCATGAAAATACCACGTAATGGTCTAATCTAAGGTCAAAAGTGAGCAGATTCACATCAATAAAATGCACAAAATGAGTGTTTATGACAGCGCTATGTGTATCACAAAGATCCCAGTACACCACTCAAGAACCAAGCATATCAACACCAGACACCATTTTATCAGAGATCATGTCGAGAAGAAAGATGTGTCCGTCCAGTACATTCGTACTGAAGACCAATTAGCGGACATCTTCACAAAACCACTCCCTGAAACTAGATTGAAGTAGCTTTGTATCAAGCTTGGTTTACTCGAATTTGATGAGATATCAATTGAAGAGGAGTAGTTGTGGATTAAAACTGAGTCCTAGCTCTCAGTTTTCTGGTTTTCATACTTTCTCAAAACCTCTAAGTATGATGGAGATGATAATGCCTAAAACAGAGTCCAAGCTCTCAGTTTGGTTGTTTGAAAGTCAAAATACTTTGATCGATTTAAGTGGTGTCACCTAAAAGGTTCCAAATGATATGAAGATCAGAGAAATCCTCGATTGAAGACGACGGAAGCGGATTAAAACTGAGTTCAAACTCTCAGTTTTTCATTTTTGGTCGATTCCTCAATAAGGAGGATGTATACTTAGCCATTTCTCAAAAAAAATATACTCAAGTGGTGTCTACGCTGAGTATATGATACTGACTTTTGTAAACTAAGTTTTGGGTCTTGGTACTGACTCTCAAGAAAAACCAAGTTTTGGTTTTTATACTTAGCATATTTTTTGAAGGATGATTGTGGAATTAAACTGATTCCAACCCCCAGTTTAGGAATTGACTCTTACTCAGTATGAGTATAAAGGCGGGGTTTTCAAATTCAAACATTTACTTATCCTATACGACGGATTAAATGCGCAACAGGCGGTGATGAATCAACGCATGCCATGTGGACAACCCCGCTCCCCATGTCAGATCAGTCAAAACAACCCAAGCGACGCGTCTCCCCAGCCGTTGATCTTAAAGTTGCTGAATTAACCAGAGTCATTTGATCTGTATCAACCCATCTATAAATATACTAAAGAAATAACACTCTGACACATTTTTAGCATTATATTTTCCATGTAATTTTAAAATTCAAAATTTAAAAATATGGAAGCATTCAGTGGTATTATGTTTATAAATACCAAACGGGTATCTCATGTCAACAAGCAACAATTTTGTCTCCACAACTATGTCTGATTTTCGTCGACACTGCGTGTCAACAAGCAAAATTCTGTCTTCACAATACGGCTAACAGCTTAGCTATATTTGGTTTTTCATTATTGTTGAACAACCACCCCATGTCAACAAGCAACAACTCTGTCTCCACAGCTTTGCTTTCATCAATGGTAAAGAGGAACATCTACCACGTCTCCACCGATTTAGTCTCAAATTAGAACAAAAACAGAGCAAAAGTGATTCGATTCATCGCCATGAACTTTGCCTTTAACTTAGTAACTGGCTTCCGTGGCACATCTACGGTCCACCGTATAGCTCATCGATGAGTCGATCGCGAAGATGGCAGTGGTGCATGAGAAATTCCGTTTTATCTTAATGGGATTTGAATATGGGCGGGTGTCATTACTTGGACAAAAGTAGGAAAGCTTGAGAACCAAAATGAGAAAAAAAATAGACATCATCAACTAGAAAAAGAAAAGATAAGACAAAATGAGAGAAAAGAAGTTGCTGCAATTTTCTTTCCCCAGTATTCGTCCCACTTGCATGGTTATTGTTGTAAAATAAAGTAACTATACCTAACAAAGAGATAAGCCATGATTAATGCTTGTTGATGAATGAAAGATTCTTAGTAACCGCGTTTGATAGTTGGCAAAAGAGATAATGGATAAATGGAAAGACGAATGAGATAACGCACTACGAAAAAATTGCAAATTTGCGATGGATTCACGACCAAAAAAAATGGGTCGCGATTTAACGACGGAATTGCGATGGAATAATATTTTAAATTTTGCGACGGAATATTCCATTGCAAAAATTTTGCGACGGAAAATTTCATCGCAAAATTTCTTTTTTTAAATATTTATATTTTTTAGTACGTATAATAAATGATATTAGTGTTTAGTTCATCGGTAACACGCACAGCACGCGTGCGAGAGGTGCCGAGTTCGAATCCCCTTGCAACGCAAGCCACCAAATTTGATGGTTGGACCGGTCGGTTCAAAACTGGTTCAAAAAAATCTTAAAATTTATTTTTTGAGAGAAATTAATTTGCGACGGAAAATTTTTTGCAACAGAAAACTCTGTCGCGAAAATTTACAACGGATTTAATTTTCGGTTGTAAATTATTTTGCGACAGACAAAATCCGTCGCAAAATAGTAGTTTGCGACGAATTTTGCCGTCGCAAAAATGCAAATTTTCGGTAGTGACGGATAGAGGTAAGAAGATGAACGAGACATAACAATGAAATAAGCTTGGAAAATAAAGGATATACTTATTTTGCTACATAGAATTGGGTGTGTGGGAGACAGTGGAATGGTGATTGAATTGGATATTGTGAAAAGGCGAGAAAGAGTGATGGTTGACGTAAGCAGTGGGAGTTGCATAGAGGTTGAATTTTGGAGAATTAGATTTGTGAGAGAAGACAGGCTAATGTGTAGCTGAGAGTCCCAATGTCTTCCAAACTAGCTCTCTTTCATAAATATTTTATTTATTAATTTATGTATACGAATCCACAAATTTTAAATTAGGAAGGTCTTTAAATCAGTTATAATAATTTCACAAGTAAAAATAAATTTATTAATTGAAGCTAATTAAGCTTTGAATAGAGTTGTACATAGTCCGATTTGAGAGATTAAGTATCGATCAAATTTATATGTACGATTTGAATATTTTTCCAAACTAAATAATTTAAAGTATTTTAAAACAATTAGATTTGACGGTTTAAAATGTCAATTCAATAATTATAGCCGGAACATCTAAGATTTTCCATTTTGAAAGAATTTATTTTGTGAAAAAAATATTTACGCATTTATAAAATATTCTTGGAATTGCAATAATATAATTAATTGATACTGCAAAAAATGTTCCATGTTTAGCTCATAAAAATATTTAATCAATGAATAATTAACTTAAGCATAAGTGCTATTATTCAATATAATATGTCAATGTTTAGATAGTTAATAAGTAGGGCAGGCAATTTCTGATACGACACGAACACGCACGATAATAATGAGCACGAACACGACACAAACCCGTTAAGCTAAAATATGATAACAACACGACATGATAACGACCCGACACGATAACGATCTGCTTTACAGAAATTGTCAGGTGTACACTTAGGACTAAAGAATTTTGATTCGACGCAATAACACCACACAAACACGCACGATAATATTGGGCACAAATATGACACAAACCTGTTAAGCTCAACCACAAACCCGTTAAGCTCAAATACGAACCTATTAAGCTCAAACACGATAGAGACCCGACACGATAAGACACGATAACGACCCAACACGCATGAATTGTCAGCCCTATTAATAAGATTTGAAATAAAAAAATAACGTATACGATATTGATTTTAATATATAATAATAGGATGAACAAATCATGCAATTAAGAAATATATAAATATTGTGAGAAATATTGATTGAAATACATTATAATTTAAATAATTTTATAAAAATGGTATGATTCGACCAAAACGGTCCGATCTGACTACAAACCGTCGGTCAAATCAAATAATGTGGTTTGAAAATATAGTTCAATCTTACTAAAATAATATGATTTCACATTAATTTTTACATAAAACTCGCGTATCACGCGGGTGTAAATCTAGACATATATATAGCAAAGGCAAAACGACGGTTACTCCTTTATTGCTTTGCTATTTTCATCGACCTTGATACCTTCTTTAACCCAGATTTTCCTTGAGCTTTCAAAGTTGTTCGACAATTATTCTCTATCATTTATTCTCAATCATTACCTTCTAAAGATATCGAAGAAATCTACCAAAACCCCTCAGAAGCCAGTTGGAGAAACATCGACATCTGGTCGGGAAGAAGAGCCAGTGGTGTATGTTGATCGTCCATACTCCCAAGTCCTGAAGTTGTTCAGGGACGATCCAAAGAAGCTCTCACCCGAGCAAAGAAGAGTTGTTCAAGTTGTCAAGGAGAAGATCCTGAACGTGGATGACGTATAGGAGGCTTGTCCACATAATTGTCTGGTAGTTAAACTAACTGGCGAGAAGATCATCTATTATCTGCGGGCTCGATCGAAGCGGTTTCACCCATACTTGGTGGCCCAGCTCTACGCCAATGTAGTGGTGGACAAGGACGCCAAGACCTTCACTACAGAAGTGGCCAGAACCCAATTCTGAGTAACTCCCCGTTCACTCAAGCAGGTGTTTCACCTCAGGAACCGAGGCACCTGCATTCATGTCTATCTACAGGGTGATGACAATCAAAAGGTGCAGGAGCATATAGAGGGGTATTGGATTGACTGGAAGAGGGATGAGATCACCACTGGGTGGAAGATGAACCACAAGATGAATGAATTCGACCCCTTCTACAAATTCCTTGCAGACATTGCTATCCGCATGCTCCAGTGTGAGGTGGGATCCTTTTCTGAGATGAGTTAAAAGAAGTACTCGGTACTTATGGCCATTGATGACGAAGTTCATGGAGACCGGGCAAGGTTTCTCTTTGAACGATTGCTTGACTATGTGAGCAGGAAGAACACCATCAAGAGCACCGGACAATTTGCCACCAACGTCAGCTTCGGCCTAAAGGTGAGTTATTTGTTGGAGAAGTTGTTGTCGGCGGTGGATGCAGGAGAGATGTTGATCCCAACTGACTTTATCCCTACCAAGTCATTGGTGGGAGAACCTAGCGAGACGGAGGATGATGATGAAGATGGTGGAAAAAGACCAGCAAAAACTGCAGCTCAACAGGAGGAGAGCTTGCAGAAGGCCATGGAAGACCTCCCCCTTTGAAAAATCTTGGGGAGGATTCAAACAAGCCAAAGAAGAAAAGGTTAAAGAAGAAGTATGGTGAACAGTTTGCTCAGCCTGTACAGGGGCCTACTTCATTCGAGGGACGAATTACAATTGATATCCCTAAGAAGCCCCAAATTGAGGTAGTTCGTCCCCTGAAGAGAAAGAAGATGGAAGAGGAGAAAGAAGTTTCTAGGAAAGGGAAGGAGAAGGTCGAAGAATCATCCACCCGCCGCAAGCTGACTTTTCAAGAACCAGTGGTGGAGATCCCTCAGGAGATAAACATTCATTTCTTATCTCATGCTCCTGAGGTGAGAACTTTTGAAGATCTCTGCAGGGAAGCTCAAGGTGCTGACCAACACCCCGAGAGACAATTTGAGCAACCTGAGCAACCCTTGGTTGATATTGTGGTGGAAGCTGACTTGCTTGAACGGGCGACCGACCCAATAAAACCGCTGGAGGGTGTGGAGAAGGAGACAGAAACTGAGCAGGAGACTCAGCATGCCTCTGAAATTCCAGAGAAAGATGTTGAGGTACATGCTGAGGAAATAGTCCTGGAGATAGCCTGAGAGGTGGCTGAAGGGCAAGAGAAGCAGTCGGAGGATGTGCGGGTAACCACCCCGGATAAACTGACAAAGTAGGAGAAGGAGCAGGAGAAAGGGAAGGGTGTGGAGGTTGCGCAAGGGGAAACTGTAGGAACTGAGTCTACAATAGGCGACATTAATCGCCATTTATTAAAACTCCGGATTCGATTTATGGATATTAAAATAAATGTCATGACAAACAGTGAATGCCCTATGCATGCTCCTATTTAATTTAATTCGTAGATTCAAAGGAATACCTGAAACTCCAAGGACTGATCTACAGATCTAGATCGATGATGGCAATGAAGATGGTGTAGATCTGGATCTGGAATCGATCAAAACGATGGTGTTCCTACAGATCTGACCTTTTGATCTGTTCCCTTGCTCGATTCGGAAATCTGGTGAGGATACGCTACCGGATCTACAGCCGCCCGCTCTCTCACAATCTCTCTAGGGTTTTTGATTTGAAAATCAAAACTTATTCTTATGTGGGCAAGTGAGAGATTCATCTATTTATATAGATCTGAGAATGGGCTATTAGGGTTTAATAAACCCTAATGGGCTCTGAGCAGTGTTGGGCCAGACCAGGGATCAAATGCAAATAATAAAGTGGGCCTCTTATTAATTAATTTCATGTTCAACCCAGAACATAATTAATTAATAAACATTAATTCATGCCACCAGAGAATTAATGCTGACCTACCCCTTTATTACCACGTTATTAGGAACGGGTTGCATTGACTTGGTTAATCCCCATATTTAAGGTTTCAGACATTCATTAATTAATTCAGCGTATGACAATTAGCTATAATTAATTAATCTCTTATTATTCCTAAGTAGTACCACTCAACCCTTATCGCTTATGCTTGAATCAATGATTCAGCCTGCAGGACTTAGCATAACGAACTTCGTGAGCTTCCCAGGGAATGTCACCATCCTGAAACGGATATGGTTATCTAAATCCAGCCTGAGGAAACCCCACACAAACTGCCATCACCCAAGATGCAGATATACGAGTACATGTTAGACTCTCCACCATAGCAAGTCAAAGTGACGGTCAACCCATGTGTGCCCCTCAGCTTTCAATAGACTTTAGATCCGACCAAGTTACCGAGATCTTTACTCATTCATATGTCAAGTAGAATGGTTCATCTCACTGTTGATCCTATCAATACATTGAGATGTACCGGTCACACAAAGCAGTCAAGATAAACCGCTTATGGACTTGTGTGCCGCAGCCTAAACCGACAGCCAAACCAGAAACTGTCTCAGCTGTGATAACTGTTTATATCTCGCTAGGTCGAACGATCTATACGATCTTCTGTGATCTCTTACACACCGTATGATCTCCCTATCGACGAGATAACTGGATGTGTTTGTTCGCATCGTATGATTGTTAATTCAGACAGGAGTTGTTTATTGCAAGTCATTAATGATTACCAGTATATCAAACATAACGTTTCCCAATATACCAATCATAATGCTTTTATGTATACAATTCCAACAGAAACCTCCACCCAAGCTGAGTTTGCGACACTGCTTCAGCTTAGGACCACCCATGCTGAGAGTTCCTAAGGCAATAAGAGAGGAGATGGTGCCATGGAAATATCTTCTAATAATTCCCAAATCTCGATCTCCTCCGGTGAAGACGATGATCTGCACAGTCCCCGGATGAATGAAGAGTATGAGTATGGAGGCCACATCCTTGGGACGAGAGAGAGAACGAACATGCTTATCAGCCCAGCCAGCTTCCTGAGTATAAGGTGCCATTAAATGGGGTACCACATCCTGAATCTTCATCTGAGCGTATAAGAAGATGGTGCCCATCAATCCACAGAACTGAAGTAGGGGATGCAAAGCTCATCCCCTAGGCGGCTGAAGTTTCTCAAAGAATAGAGAGGAGGGTCACAAAGGAGGTAAACTTACTTTATCTTGACCTACTCACGGAGGATACTGAGGCATGCCGGATTTTGAGACAAGAGTTTCAAAGGTGGAGGAGGTTGGATCTGGCGATGCACGAGCTAAACAATGAAGGCATGCCTATTATGCAAGACAGGTTAGGCTAACCTACTAGAGATCTGAAGAGGTGTGGGCCAATGCGTGGAGTGCCCCTGCAGAGACGAGGCACATGAACGATGGAGATATAAGGATGAGGATGCTGACAATTCAAGCCTACCGTGCAGAAACTCATGATGAGCACAGGCTACCTCCCTCGGAGAACAAGTGCAAATCAAACTTACTTACGCTGAAATATATTATTCTCTTATTTCGGAACCAATACAAGATTTGGCCAAAATTGGTCAAATTGGCTGAATCAAATTAATTTGATTTGTTTGGGAAAAGTGGTTTGATTGGTTGGTTTATTAATTTTGGAATTGGATAATATTAATTTGACTTATAGTTTGAAGTGTAAAGTCATTTTTATCTACTGACCATATATATAATGATATTTATTAAATATTATTTGATAAAATATTAAAATATCAGTTATATTGCTATATAGGTTCTAGTTTTATATTATTTTGAATACTTCTATAAATCAATGTCTTTCTTTCTTGCTACTGCCGGCCAAACTTATTTCCGAAATTACATGACATGAGAAATATATTTATATAAATTTTATTATTTGCATCATTTGTTAAATCAATATTTAAACCGATTAAAGTGATATATTACTTTTATTATTTGCACTATCATTAAATAATATTTTTAGCCATTTATACTGGTTGAACCAAATTATTTTAATATAATTTGACTAATTTGTTTAAAATAATTTTTTTGTAGATTTTGAACTGTAAATTTTCAACCATATTTGCTCGTTTAGTGTCCAAATCAGACTGTACTCATTCTAGTCATAGACGACTATGAGCATTGGAAGATATATTGGGCTTTAGGAAGCCGATTTTAGAATGAAATGGGACCTACAAGGCCTATAATTAAATGATGTGTTAGGTTCTATTTCAATTGTCTACATAGAAATTCAAAATTAAATTAAGAGAAACCTAACATTTTAAGTAGGTTGTTTTATGAGTAACCATTTTGCAGGTAGACCTAAATATCTCAAGCTTCTTTTATGTCCATTCTCATAGGGGCTACTTTTCTTTAATGAAACTAAAATCCTAAATATCTAATACATAAAAATAATTTGCCATTTCAAATTTGAATATCTTCATGTACAGAATGCTAATTTGTTTGGATTTCTATGGCATATTACTAGTTTCAGAATTGGGTAATTCTATGTGGAGGCAAAATTGATTAAAATCCTTTTATAGTAAATATATTATATAGAAAAAAAATGGAGAATTGTCGATTTATGATTCAAAATATCATACAATTCTCAATTCGAGACATGGTATTGAGGTCATAAATTGAAAATCTTGTGATCTTTCGGGTCTTGAATTGAGAATTTTTGTGATCTTTCATATTGTATTTGGAAAATGATATTTTCATTATTTTGATTGTGAAATATACAAGGGGATTATATAAGATCAAATCTACAAACAAATTAAATAAAAAAATAAATGGAGAATATATACAATAAATAGTAAATATATGGAGAATTTTTAAAAAAAATATTGTTAATACCCCCCCCCCCCCCCTCTCAAGGTGGTAGTCTAGTAGGCTTGCAGACTCCCATCTTGGATAACAAAAATTGTACTCCCTCCATCCCGGCTGAATTGTCCCGGGTTGACCTGGCACAATAACCAAGGGGTGTGAGTGTAAAGTAAGTTGAGTGAAATTAATATTTTATTGTTGAGTGTGAAAAAGTTGCCTTTTTAAGTAATATGACAATTGAGGTGGGACGGACGAAAAGGAAAGTGGGACAATTGAGGTGGGACGGAGGGAGTAACTGTGAAGAAGGTAGAGGTTTTGTCAACAAAACTGCTACTTGGTGAGAGGAAGGGACGTGTTGTGGAGAGATAACTCCTTTTAGAATCTTTTCACGCACGAAATGGCAGTCAATCTCGATGTGCTTAGTGCGCTCGTGGAAGACTGGATTCAAAGAGATATGAAGTGCCACCTCGTTATCACAAAATAAAGTAGTAGGAGGAAGATCATGTAACTGAAAATCACTTAAAATAGACCGAATCCAAAAAATTCCGAGCATGAATGTGCCATTGATCGATACTCAGCTTATGCGGAAGATCTTGAAACAGTGGTCTGCTTCTTTGTTTTCCACAAAATGACAGAGTCACCAAGTAAAACACAAAAACCACTAAGAGATCGCCTGGTAGTAGGGCAAGTCGCCCAATCCGCATCACAATATGCAGTCAATTTAAGAGAACTCGATGAAGAAAAATATAATCCCTGAGAGATAGTACCTTTGACATAACGTAAAACCTTCAATGCCATGTCAAAATGAGGTTGTCTCGGATCAGACATGAATTGACTTAATAGGTGAACTGAGTATGACAAGTCGGGCTTAGTAATGGTCAAATAGATAAGGCGTCCAACCAAACGTCGATAACTAGCAGGATCAGGAAGAGGTGAACCTTCGTCTGCAGCAAGCCCATGATTAAGTTCAATAGGACTTGGACCAGGCTTAGCCTCTGATAAACCAGCATCGTGAAGCAAGTCAAAAGCATATTTTTGTTGATGAAGTGAAATGCCTTCAGGGGATTGATGAAATTCAAGGCCCAAGAAATAATGTAAATCTCCAAGATCCTTGATGCCAAACAACTTATCAATAACGCCCTTTATTGAAGAAATAATGGAAGAGTTGCTGCTGGCTATCACAACATCATCTACATAAACCAGGATGGCAGTAAAATCATGTCCATCAGACTTAGTGAACAAAGAGTGATCACATTG
>JAPKLW010001209.1:177941-209200 GCA_026898455.1 Plectranthus barbatus
TAATATATCTAACAGTATTTAAATTATATCCTAAGATATCTCTAACAATTTATATATATATATATATATATATATATATATATATATATATATATATTTAAATCAATACAAGTATAATGCTAAAAAATAATCTATATTAAAACACATTAATTAAATATAATATTGATGAATAAAGATCAAACATATTTAAGAATTGCTAAAAATGCTAAGTTATATAATTTTATTTATTATATTTTAATATTATAAAATAACAAACAAATATTTATTTTGCGCATCATGTAGATATAAAGCTTGCATAACATTAAAATTTAAATGGATTCGCGGGTTCGACCCAATATTTAAATGGGTTGACTCAACCCGCTAATATTGTGTTAGGTTCAGATCAATTTGTCGAATCGAGTCAGAGATTACCCCTTAAAGAAACTAGTAATAGCTCCAATTTTCATATAACCCTTTTGAATAAGAGAGAAGATTGTGTGGCTACTTCCCCTCGTCCCGATGATATCGACAATAACTACATTTAAAATGCATTGAAGCTCATTTAAAATGAATTGAAGCTACTGCCTGAGTTTCTCATGAATTACTCTATTTTAATTCTAATTTATTTACAAGAATTGGTTGCTTCATAAATCAGCAAAACGAAGGCAAAGATAGGAATTCAACAAAATATATTCAAATTAATTATTTCAAAAAAATGTCGTTGCAGCATGTTTGACTTCGAACATGAAAAATGTCACCATCTCAAACTTTGTTGCATGAATGTGTGAAGAGGGAGGGAGGAGGTCTAATCACAGTTGCTAATTCTATTACATTTTTATTTGTGGTTGTGATTTCAAATACATCTTGAACGGAGTTATGGTTGCATACTGTTGTAGACTAAAAAATTTGGAGAAGACTAAGGTGACGCCATCCATATTAATAGAGAATTATCGAATATGTCAATGATCATGAAGGAGCCTCGTACAGTTTTTAAGATAATGGCTATACAAAAATTAGGGTTTTGAGTATATAATAGTAAAATTATATAATAATTTTATTTATTATTAATAAGGGGCTATGTTGAGAAAAATGATGACTTGTTTAGAATTGCCCAATAATATATACATATTTCATTTAGTTTCAAAGAAATAAAATAACTTGGATTAGTTGGGTACTAAAGCAAAACCCTGTAAATGGAATCTTTGGCTCTATGCCTCCTCCACTTTCTTCGTCATGCCAATTGAGATAGGGAAGGCCTCAGGTTAGGCACGTCTAAATGGTTTAGACGGGTTTTATCCATTAACCCAAGCCAAACCCATTTAATATACATTAATTGGGGATTAATAAACCCTATTTGGAATGGGTGAACCCATTTGTGTATGGATAAAATCTGCCTAAACCGTTTAGACGTGTCTAACGCAAGTTTTTGTCATTGAGATAATATAATATCCGATTTCCTTCTCATCACTTACCATTGAAATTTATCCATAATATGTAGCACTTGTTCTTGTTAGAATATATGGACACCATATATTATCGTTTAGAGACGGACACACATTTAAGTTTGGGGTACACTTGTAGCCCCGATTTCTTTTTTCTTTAATTAAATTTATATTTTTTCTATTATTACTATACATTTTACATGATATTTATATTTATATAATGTATATACCCAATTTATTTTATTTATATATCGTACCTCCAATTCTAAAATTCTAGATCCGCCCCTGGTATCTTTTGATATTTTCCTAGGTCATATTTTGTTCCTATCTTTCCTAGTTTTTCTCTCTTTATCAGTCTATTTAATCTTTGTAATCTACGCATTATTGAATAGAAAATTATTACGTTTTATAAAATATTCTCATGGTATCAGTCATATAGCTATCCCTAACCCTAACTCTAAAATTTTCGCATGTGTTTCTTCATGGCAAACGAATATGATTCCCTCCCTTTTGCCACCCTTATACATATGATTTCCGTTAAGTTATCATCTTCAAATTATCTTCTTTGGAGAAATCAAGTCTCAACAATTCTTTTTTGCCAAAACTTGTTTGGCTACGTGGATGGCTCGTTGCCCGCTCCGCCAACTACGGTCATAAATATCGGTGACATTGTGGTCCTTAATCGGCAGTATGATCCTTGGTGCATCCAGGATCAACGTCGTCTTCTTAGCCTGATTGTATCCTCCCTCTCCGAGAAGACAATGTTTGAAGTACTTGGTTGTACGACATCTCGTGCGGCTTGGCTCGCTCTAGAAGCTGCGTGCAACCATAGCTTCAAACCGCGAGAAATTCTTCTTAAAGACGATCTCCAACTCATAAAGAAAGGTGATTGATATGTTTTCGAATATGGTCGACAATTCAAATCACTCTGCGATCAACTTGTCGCTATAAATCGACCAGTTGACGACACTGATAAAACACACTGGTTTTTTCGCAGACTTGGTGCTTCCTTTTCAAGTTTCTCTGTCGTGCAGAGGCACTCACACCTCTTCCGGCGTTTCGAGATTTATTGTCAAATGCTGAAAGTTACTCTTTATTTCAAGACTCTCTTCAGCCTCCTGCATCACCTCTTGTTGCCTTCTACAATCGTCCGCAAACAATTCTCCTCGGCTCACGATCATGGCTCTAGTGGCCACAATTTAGGTCAATGTGGTCGTAACAGCTCTTGACGCCCACCGCAGTGTCAAATTTTCCTATCTGGAGCACTTTCATCCCTATTTTTCTTCAACTGCAAATCTGGTTGAATTTTTCTCTGCAGCATGTTCCATTGTACGAACAGACTCTTCAGATTGGCACCTAGATTTTGGTGCATCCACACATATGACGCCCGCTAATACAACTCTGGATTCTTTGCAGCCATATTTCGGTAATGATTGAGTGCTCATTGGTAATGACGCTACTCTTTCTATTTCTCGTATTGGACAATCTCGGTTATCCTCATCTTTATTATTGCAAAATGTTTTGGTTTGTTCCAAATTTAACGAAGAATCTATTATCCATCGATAAACTAACATCTGATATGTCTTTTGATGTTGTTTTCTATGACCATTAATTTCAAATTCAACACCATCAAACCGCCGTAGTCACGGACTTTATGTTTTGGACATTGTTCCCCAAGCTATTATTGTAGTAGTTCAGGAACAGTCCCTGCATGCTTCCTTCAATCTCTGGCATTCTCAGCTCGGTCGTGCTTCCTCTCATGCTATTTCTATTTTACACAGGTTAGGTCATTTGTCATTTTCTTCCTGTTTATCATAACTATCACTTTGTCAATTTTGTCAGCTTGCTAAAGCTAAACGTTTACCATTTAATTTAAATGACAAACGTGCGTCTCATGTTTTGGACCTTATTCATTGTGATTTGTGGGGACCTGCTCCTATATTATCTACTACTCAGTATCAATATTATGTGATTTTCATTGATGATCATTCACGTTTTACTTGGTTTTATCCTATTGAGCTCAAATAAGATTTTGTATCTATATTCAAATAATTTGTCGCTTTTGTTGAGAACCAATTTCAGCACACAATTCGTCGTTTTCAGTCAGATAATGATTTCAAATTTACTAACCATACTATTCAGGATTTTATTCGTTCAAAGAGTATTCACCATCTTCTATCTTGCCCTCATACCCACGCTCAAAATGGTCGTGCGGAACGTAATCATCGTCACATCATCGAGACTGATCTTGCAATGTTGTTTCATACACACCTCCCTCTCTCCTTTTGGGTTGATGCATTAAGTGCTGCAATATACACCATCAACCGTCTTCCTTCTCTTATCTTACAGAATGTATGTCCATTTGAAGTCCTCTTTGGAACAACTCCCAATTATGCAAATTTCAATCCATTCGGATATCGTGTGTGGCCTTGCCTCCGTGATTATTCAGCTATAAAGTTTTCTCCTTGCGGCTCACCATGTATCTTTATTGGTTATGCTACTAATCATAGATATTTTTGCTATTTTGATCCAGCTACTCGTAGCATTTATGTAACCCGACATGCTCGCTTTGATGAGTTTTCATTTCCTGCTGCTGGCGTCAACTCTTCAGCACAAAACCCTAACCTGGATATATAGATTTTCTTGGAACCATATGTGTTATCACCTGCATCATCTTCCTCATCTGCTCCATTGCCTTCTCTTTGTCAATGTGTGAACCAACGGTGGAGTCTCCTGCTATCATTGATGCCCCATCGCCTCCTGCATCTCCGCCGGTGCAACCTGCATCGCCTCTTGCATCTCTGCCGCTACAACCTGAAAATTCTAATGCAGCCTCTCCAGCCAACTCGCCCTCTCCTTTGCCTGGTCACCCTATGATCACACGCGCAAAAGTCGGAATATTCAAACCCCGATAAATTGCATATTTTTCAAACTTGCCCGTTCAACATGCGCTACTCGCTCAATATGATCCAAAATGATACAAATCTGCGTCCAATCACCCTCACTGGGTATCCACTATGAATGAAGAAATGCGGGCACTCCGCTCCAATGCAACCTGGACTCTGGTTCCACGTCCCTCTGGGGCCAATACCATGGGTTCAAAATGGATTTATCGGACGAAATATTTATCTATCAGAGAAATAGATTAGCACAAAGCTCGTTTAGTGGCCCGAGGTTTCTCTCAAATACCGAGATTTAATTTTTCCCATACATTTAGCCCTGTTGTTAAGGCTGCCATTGTTCAAGTTATGCTTGCTCTTACTGTTCATCAAAACTGGTCGTTACATCAATTAGATGTCAACAATGCCTTCCTCAATGGAGTTCTCACTACACCGGTCTATATGGAGTAGCCACCTGGCTATATTGATCCTCATTTCCCACACATATTTGACGCCTCTTCAAGGCTCTCTACGGTCTGCGACAGACACCATGTGCTTGGTTTTAGCGGCTTAACGATTTTTTTGTGAAAATGGTTTCAATTCCAATCGCGCCGGTACTTCGTTGTTCATCTATAATTGTTCTTATATTACTCTTTATCTCATTATCTATGTAGATGACATTATCTTGACTAAAAATAATTCCACATTTATTTTGCGGTTTATTGCTCACATGCATTCGAAATTCGCAATCAAGGATTTAGGTCGTCTTGGTTATTTTTTAGGACTTGAGGTGTCTATACTACTTCCAGTTTATTTTTAAGTCATTCCAAGTACGTCTCGAACATTCTTAAACGTGATGCACTTCTTGATTTTAAATCGATGCCTACTCTTGTTACAGGCGCCTCATTCACCTCAAATGGTGAGCCTTATTCTGACATTACTCATTTTCGTTCTTTGGTTGGTGCGTTACAATATCTTACTATTACATGTCCGTACTTATCTTATGTTGTAAACATTGTCAACCAATTTCTGAATGTGCCAACCGTCAAACACATGCTGGCAGTCAAACGTATCATCCGATACATCAAGGGCACTTCTCACTATGGCTTTTCCTTCCATCACAATCCTTCTCTTCCTGTCGTAGCTTACTCAGATGCGGACTAGGCTCGTTGCCAAGACACCCGTCGGTCAACTTACGGTTATGCCTTATTTCTCGCTTGCAACCTTGTCTCTTGGAGTGCGAAAAAGCAACCGACTCTCTCACGTTTTAGTTGTGAGTCGGAATATCTTGCTATTGCCCACACATATCTAAGGTTGTTTGGTTATCTTCACTATTGCGTGAACTTCATATTCAACTACCAGTTGCTCCACATATTTTCTGTGGCAACAAGAGCGCCTTATTTCTCTCTCAAAATCCTGTCTCTCACAAGCGTGCCAAACATATCGATATCGATTCTCACTTTATTCGTGATCTTATTCAGGATGGTAAAATTGTTACGTAATACACATACCATCAGATCTTCAAGTTGCTGATATTTTTACCAAGAGCTTAGCACATCCCTTATTCGAGTTTTATTGTCGCAAGCTTCTTGTGGAATCCTTCCTGTCATAGCTCGCTCGAGGGGGAGGGGTGTTAGAATATATGCATACCTTATTTACATGCATGAGTATCATATCTTTTGATATTTTTCTAGATTAGATTTTGTTCCTATCTTTCCTAGTTTTTTTTTTTTTTTTTCTCTTTCTCAATCTATTTAACCTTTATCTCTATGAATAGAAGATCCATATAGGTTCTATAAAATATCTTATTCTTTAGTATTGAGATGTTATTATATATTTATTTAAACTCTTTAATCATTACGTATTAATATTATATTCATCGATTTTTCGATTCAATGTAATAATATATAAAATCTAAACTGAAACCAAAATAACTAATCAAATTGATTAGTTTTGATCAATTTAAGTTGACAATGTAAAAAAGTCGTTCAGGAATCAAGGTCAATTTTGCAGCCAAACAATAATGAAATTGTTGATTTCAATATGGACCAAACTAGCTGAAAATAATATAACATTGATAATTAATTAATAGTAATGATGTAAGTAGTTTCCTAACCCTAATACTACTTAGCACGGCCTCTCCCCACTCTCTCCTTTTCATTTCTAACCCTGAATTCTTTCTCATTTCTTATTATCTTATTTCATTTATTATATATATATATATATAATATAATTAAACCATTATATTTTTAAAATTTAGGGTTACTTAAATGAGTTTTTTTACGACAACCCATTCAAGATCAATATTATATGTTAGGCGTTGAAAATCCCCACAAAGAATTTTTATTTTGTATCAATGATCATGAAAATTAAATGCAATCTATGTACTTGGAACAATGGTGCACCTCATAATGAATATATTAATTTATACTGTAATAATGAACAATAATGCAATATGATGCACCATATGAAATATGCGTTTAATTCATTTGCAAAACTATTTATAGATTTATAGATTTATAGATTTTTCACATCTGACACATCAGTCAGGTTGTTACTCAAATAACAAGGATCTCCAATCAGATAGAAAGTATGGCTTGAGGTATCCCGGAATTGCCCTTAGGATTTGCCACATCCAAGGATGTATAAGGAATAGAAGAAGGTCGCAAAGAGAAGTAAGGCTTAGAAGTCGCTGTTCGCTTCGGCCGAGGAGACTGCGTATACATCGATTCTTCACCCGAGGAAGATTCTTTCTCTGCTTAGAGGGTTTAGGATACAGAGGAGCACGCATAAAATTGGCGCATTCCACCATAGTAGAATTTAATGCATTGTCATTCGCTTAGATTCTCAATACATTACTTAAATATAGGTTCCAAATTTAATTTTTTATAAAACTTTAGATAATTAAAATTCATTTTTTGAGACGTGAACCAATAACTATATCAATAATTTTACTAAACAATTTAAAAGGGATGTGAATGTGATGAAGCCAGGCTGGAAAGCAGAACTCCACTACTAAAGTTTGGTGTTGTGTAATTCATTATACTCGATTAAATCAATAAACCCCAAATTAGCGATACAAACACCGTGCCAGCAAATATTAAAAACAAAAACTGAAATATTAAAAACAAAGCCAGCAATTATAATTACGTATAATCAAGTATAATAACTAAAAACTAGGTACTAAATTGAAATTTAGAAAAAAAAATATTAAATAAAAACTAATAAATTCAACAATATATACCGCAAACCTCCTAAAATAGTACTACCTCCGTCCCGCGCTATTAGTCCCATATGGTTTCGGCACAGGAACCAATATTTGTGAGTGTAGTAGAATTAATATTTTATTGATGAGTGCGAAAAAGTTTACCATTTTAGGAAATGAGACTAATAGAGTGGGACAGACTAAAAAGGCAAATGAGACTAATAGAGTGGGACGGAGGGAGTATAAATTTATTAAAATATATTTAGATACTATAATCTAGGATAAATCCTTTCCAACTAATTATTATACTTAAATAGCCAATCCAATAAATACATCCCATGATTGAAATATAATACTCCCTCCGTCCCACTTCATTAGTCCCTCTTTCCTTTTTCGTACGTCCCATATAATTGTCCCCTTACTTAAAATAGAAAGTTTATTCCCACTCACTAATAAAATACTAATTTCCTCTATCTCTTACTACATTGGTTATTGTGCCCACATGGTAGGGGACTAATGAAGTGGGACGGAGGGAGTACTCCCTCCGTCCCACATTGTCCCATTTGCTTTTTGCACAATAACCAAGGTATGTGAGTGTAGAATGAGTTGAGTGGAATTAATATTTTATTGTTGAGTATGAAAAAATTACATTTTTTAGAAATAAGACTATTAAAGTGGAACGTACGAAAATGGGAAATGAGACTATTAAAATGGGACGGAGGGAGTATATATTTAGTATTATTATCTTATATATTGTTACCTAGTAAAATTAAGGGATCTTAATTACGCCTTCTCGTGATAAATATGAAATTCAACGGTCGCAAAAAGATCATTAAATTCAACCAAACTATCACATCATATTAAAAATCACATCCCATTTTTTATGTACTAAAATTTTGGGCTTCTTCGTGTCCTTGACTGACAATACTTGCAAATTGGAAGCCCTCCACAGTAAATAAAGAGCTCTCTCCTTGTGTAGTCAACTGTCACATTTCTAATACCAACAAAATTAATATACGCCCCACTATTTTATTCTAATTCTCTTTATAATTCACTTACCGGATTTACCCCCGACATGAAAAGCCACATACGGAATTAAATGATGGCAGCCGCCGTAAATGAGGGTCATTAATTAGTGGTTTTCACTCCCGCTCTTTCGGACCGTTCGGTGCTCATATTTTCTCCCAAATTCGACTCTCCTTCTCAAGCACCACCTACTTACCAAAAACCCTAGCAACCCCAATTTCGAATTTTATGGGGAAAGTGAAAATATATGTAAATAATTGAAGTTGTGGAGCTGGTGCTACCTTTGTCGAATACTTCGGGTCTGAACTGTCGGGGTGGAGAGAGAAACGTGTTCCTCGAC
Source organism: Plectranthus barbatus (assembly GCA_026898455.1). Lineage (NCBI taxonomy): Eukaryota > Viridiplantae > Streptophyta > Magnoliopsida > Lamiales > Lamiaceae > Plectranthus > Plectranthus barbatus. The sequence continues at coordinate 186,813 of JAPKLW010001209.1, forward strand.
TCTTTTTACTTGTAAGTCTGCATACTTTTCCGCTTTACTTGCTTATTTGTTTTTCTGTTAGGGTTTTTGGTACTTTGAATTTGTTTCATCCCTATTTTGGAGGAGTTCAGTTTTAGTGAGGTTATGGCTGAATTTGAGGTGTTCTGTCTGAGCTAAATATGTTTTGATATATATATTTTTTTTATTTAGGTGGTTATTTGTGGTATGGAGGGTGCTGAATTGGTGGTGAATGGGGGGACTTCAAACGGGTATGGTGGTGGTGTTTTGTGTCGAAATGGGTCGGGACAAGCATGTAGTGGGACTGGGTTGGAGCAAGTGTATAGTGAGAACGGGTCAGGAGGATTTGGTGTTTCTAAAAACGTGAATGGGGATTTAGCGGAGGAGGTGTTGGAGGATTTTGATGAATATTGGGACGATATTAGTGACCGGTTAATGATTTCACGGATGGTCAGTGATTCTATTATTAAGGGTATGGTGACTGCTGTCGAGCAAGATTGCGAGGAAAGAATTTCAGCCAAGGAACTGGAAGTTTCTATCTTGAAGGAGAGTTTGCAGTCTCATAAATTGAGTACTGCTAAATATGAGGATGAGAGATCGCCCGTCTGGATGAAACGTGAAAAGATGAGGGGAGATTTAAATGCTCTAAGGAATTCAGCAAGCGATCAGTTCAAGAAGGTTTCAAAGGAGATTGAGTGTGCTAGAGCGTCTAATTCGCTCAAGAAGATTGGATCTGGTTCTGAGTTGGTGGGGTTGGGTGGAATATTGCAGCAGGAGTCAGAAAGCTGGGTTAATGTGAATAAGATGCTGCACTCTCTAAAGACAACATTAGATACTGTATGCAAAAAGGTAGATGATGTATTGCTCTGCTCTGATGACTCATTTTGTGAGTCACTGCAGGACATTAAGTATTTAGCAGAAGTTGAGAATGTGGTGACACAAACAATATTTAGGAGTCTACCAGAGGAGTTGGACGAGATATTGTCGGATCAAAATGCTCAACTTTGTGGAGTTCAAACCATAAAATGGGTTGAAAAGTTCAATGATATAGCTACTTTAGGCACCAAGTTGGAGGCGATTCAGAAGTCACTTTCCATGTCTGAGGCAGAATTAGTTTCTCATGGATCTCATGATTTGGACCATTTGCATCACACGGCCTTTGGCAATCATGTTACTCCAGCAACCTCACTTTATGGAGAAAATGGGACAGTGGATGCATCAAATGTCCATGTTGCGGAGAGCTATGATGTTCTGCAGCTAAAACACTTGAATAAAGAACAATTAGTGGATTATTTTAATGATATTATTACTAAAATGAAGAGAGAACATGAGTCTTCTCTACACCAGAAGACCGAAGAGTATTTTCGTCTGAAACGGGAATACCTGAAATTGAAGGGGTCGTTTGCTACACACAGGAAAGATGAAGAATTTGATACTCTAAGGAAAAAGATTCCTGAAGTTATTTTGAAATTGGAGGACTTCCTCTTGCAAAATGAAAGGTATCCTGCATTAACCAACAACCTAGAAAGTATGGGGAAAATGAAGCATAGGCTAGAGAGCCTTCTCTCTGAAAATCATCATTTAAGAGAACGTCTCAATGACAAGGATAATGAGTTGAAGTGTTTAAAAGACAAGGTATCAAGTGCTACTTCCGAATTATTGCAGCATTTTTTTTTTTTTTTTTTTTTTTTTAAAATATTTAGACTCCGACATGTGTTTGCAGCATTCTTTGGCTGAGGAAAACTTGCTAAAGCTTGTGGAAAACCTCAATTCAGCAGCAGAATATTCATATATAGAAAATTCACTCAGTGAAGAAATATATAAATGTGCTCTCAGGGAACAGATTGCACAGACCAGGTGTAGTTCTGAAGATTCAACCATGGAGCTCCTGTTAACTCAAGAAATATATGATATTATTCTCAGGGAAGCTGCTATTCCTGATGAAACTTCAAACAGATATGAAATTGAAGATTCTGATATTGAAACGTTGATAACACAAGGGGTGAATACATTGATATTCGTAGAGATTATCACGAATGCGGTGCAGCAACTAGACAATTTGAAGCGGAAGGAAAATGAATTGAGGCTGGTGGTTGGAGAGAAGGAGAAACTAGAGCAGGAGACACTGGAGCTGAGGATTGCAATGGAACATAAAGAGAAGTTAGCTATGGATTTTTCAGTTTCACTGGCAAAAGAGAGAGAGCAGTTTGAGCTAGCTTCTCAAGAGCTTATTACTTTAAGAGAAGATGCCAGTCGGCAACGAACATTAGTTACTGAGAGCAATAAAGACTTAGAATCCCTGAAGTCGCGGCATCTAGAAGCATTGGTGCTGATTGAGGTTTATAACACAAAAATGCATGAGCTTGGCCACAATCTTGATCGAACTAAAGGGTTGTTAAATGAAGCCAACAGAGTGAGAAATGAAGCATCTACCCTTGTTCAAGAAATGCATGAGAAACTATCATTAAGTGAAGCTAGAGAACAGGCATTAACACGAGATGTGGAAATGACTGTGAGCAGATTTACAAAATTCTTTGCTGATTTTGAATGGGGAGTATCGGGGACAATGAAAAACAACAGTTCAAGGTACTCCACACAATCTTATGTTTGTAACTATATTGAAATAATGTAAATTGAATTAGATTGGTGGATATTCTTCATTAGGAAAGCATGCTTTTGGGGGACTGATTTATCTGAATCGGGCTATATGTTTCAGTCCAGAAGTGTATTCTTTTTGGTTAATATAGTTCTTGTTATAATCTTCCTCAATATTTTGTTTGTATTATTAGATGGATAGTTTCTTCAGCATCCCTGTATAATCCCCATATATGTTCGGCAATTTTATGTCTCTTAGTTGATGGTTCAATATTCTGGAACCAGTTAAGGATATGCAGCATTTTACTTTATGAGTTTCTCTGTGAAAACAAACTCACCATCCGTATTGTTTGTAGCAAAAAATGATTTGCAATCTTAATTGTTGATTGATGTGCTTTCTGGTCACACATCTGCAAATGTCAGGTTGGAAGAAATTAGTTCTCACTTGAAAGGTCTCACTGGGATGGCTACTGCACTTAGAAGATCAGAACTGATTTACAAACATAAACTGGATCGGAAAAATACTGATCTCAAAATGGCTGAATCCGAGGTATTGACATATGACAGTTTTTATTTTTGCAAATCACAATGTAACTGTGATTATGCTAGTTACTTGCTTTATACTTAGATATCTAGCATTCAACTTATCATTATTGAAACTTGTTGTGAGATTTGCTCTTTCTGAAAGTTGATTTTGATAAACCCTCATTAATGAAGGTGGGGGTCGTTGAAATCAATTGAGATATTGACTGGGTGGTGTTTTCACATGTGACGGGGGAATGAAAGTAAAATACTACTATTTGTTTACTGGGATGTTCTGATATCCTACAACTTCAGCTGATAAATTGTAACTAGGGAAGCACGGCATAAATAGCTTAGCTGATCTTTTGGTCCATCTCTCTCCTCACCTGCTGGCAGGCGTGTGGAAAATATAAATTGCTTATACTTTTCTGGATCTTGTGTGTTTAAATTATATGTATATGTATATGATGTTGATTTTGAAGTTTATGTTTCAAGAAGCTACATTTTAAAGGAGATGAGGAAACATAAGGAGTTGTCTTTTCCATAACTGTAAAGCTTTTTGAAGGAATGAGAATGGTTTTTTAGAATATCTGGATGTGGGTTTCAAGTATGCCTAGAGTACATGTCTATGTATTCTTGTGTATAGAAAATTGGGTCCTGTAATTTATCATGGAACATACATTCACAGATTTAGTATATCCTTTTTGAGTGGTAATTTATGATGGGTACTTCATGTTTTCAACTGGTGATTTTGATCCTTCGAGGCCTCTCGCTGTTTCTAGTGAGTTTGTGCATTTTCCTGTTTCAGGTTGATCTATTGGGGGATGAGGTCGATGCTTTGTTGAGACTACTTGAAAAAATATATATTGCGCTCAATCATTACTCTCCAGTTCTAAAACATTATCCTGGGGTAAGTTGAATAAGTCTGACAGGGGTGTCATTTTTCTTTTTGCCTTTTTGCCATTTCTTATATATTCATATCCATCTTGTAAAGTTTCTTGCATATATTGTTGGGAATCATGGTTATGGATTAATAGTTCTTCTGATGCACTGATTAAGAAGGATTGCTCCAGAAGATATCATTTATCTACATCCTTTTTTTTTTTTTTTTAGATAAAATTTATCTACATCCTGAAACATTTGGTTAAAAATTGTGCTACCTCCCAATTGCAAATCCCACCTGATCGTATCATAAAATCTTACTGCTAAATTCCAGATCATTGAGATCCTTGAGCTGGTCAGGAGAGAATTGAGTGGAGAATGTACCAAGTTGTGACATGCTTCATTGGCAAGGTATGACAATTTCACTTCAAGACAGCTTCTGAATGTTAACTACTTAATAAGCAAAAAGAGAACTGCCTCTTGAACTCAAATCAAGAAATTATTTGTCAGATCTGCACTTATCTTAATTTTCCTTTACAGTGTTTTCCTTTATGTGAAACAGCCAGTATTTGAAACTCGTTTACTTGTACTAGCACCGAGCACATTTGAACTCTCTAAAGATATAAATATTAGAATGATTAACGACATAGTACTGTAAGATATTTATGGATCGGACACTACTGGGTTATAGTATATGTATATGATGGTAGAAAAGAGTGGAACAAATACTTGTCTAGAAAAGGCTGCATTGTTCATTACTTTTAATTGTTATAAATTGCCCTCAATAAACAATTGCGCTTCTCAATGGATGGGCAAAGATGATAACCATTTGATTTACACTGCATGCTGATTTAACATTTTGGTGTTTTCATCAGAAGGAATGTGGGTCTCTTCTGTGATAAGCTTCTAGTGTGCAAGAGAGGGAGGTTGTAAAGTGTACAACAACAGGGTATGTGAACCAGGAGTTGGCCTCTTTGACTGGTGGTAGGGCAGGAGCTTTTTTATTTATTTGATATTTTTTTTTGCAGTTCACAAGGTTGACCAGTTTACAACATCAAGAACCGAACCGAGAGAGATTTTTGGGTTTACTTAAGTTAGTCTTTCTCATCTATTTTCAGCCATGTAAATGATTATCTCTTGTAAATTTGTTCGTTTAGTTTGATTAGTTGAAGAAAAGAGGCTGTACCGTATATGTTCATTAATTTTTGCCATCTCTAATCTCAATCATCCAATTTACATTTTCTGTCCTTATTTTGCTGAAGCAAGATGCATGTTGGCATTATTCTTGAAAAGCTCTGATTTTTTCTATATTTTTTTTTGTATTTAAAGTTTGAAACGCCGACATATTATAATTATTATTTGAAATGCCTTCAATCAATGCCATATCAAGCAGAGTGTACGACTTATTCTCATCTTAAAATTATTACTCCATTAATTAATTTTTTCGATTGTAAAAAGAAGATGCAAATTCATTTTTCCTAAATAAATTTTGGAATGGGCTCATTTTGGGCCTCAAGAAAATCTTAATTGGTCAAAACCCTAGAAAGCCATCTGATCTCAACGGGATTTTGGATACTACAGTTCATACAGAGGAAGTTCATATTTCATATAGAGGAATTAGGGTCTTTTCAATCGTCAATCCCTAACTTGTTAATCAACTCTTGTGTAGTCAATTAATTTCAATCGCAGAGGAGTTTGGGTTTAGCTCACACCGAAAATGCCTCCCAAAGCAGCGAAATCGAAGGAAGCTCCCGCTGAGAGGCCCATTCTTGGACGATTTTCTTCTCACCTCAAGATTGGAATTGTAAGTTAAAATGTTCGGATTTTTTGTTTCCGTTTTTGTCAGATGGATATAGTGAATTATGGTGCGGAACTCGCAATCTGCTCTTGCATTTTACACTTCTCGTGTTTTCCGTTTGATAGATATCTAATGTAGCAGCATTTTTACTTCTATGGCCTGTAAGGCAGTTATTTGATCGTTTGGGAAGGTTTTAATGCGCTGTTTAACTTATTTTCAGGTTGGGTTGCCAAATGTTGGGAAATCGACCCTATTCAATACACTAACCAAGTTATCTATACCAGCTGAGAACTTTCCATTCTGCACCATTGAGCCCAACGAGGCTCGAGTGAATATTCCCGATGAGAGATTTGAATGGCTCTGTCAACTCTTCAAGCCGAAGAGCGAGGTTCTCCATAAATTATGGTGTTGTCTTAATCTTTTAATTGCCTGCCTTTTGTGGCTGTGATTCAATAGTCTTAATGATTTAGGTTTCTGCTTTCTTGGAAATTCATGATATTGCTGGACTTGTCCGTGGCGCTCACGAGGGACAAGGACTGGGGAACAACTTCTTGTCCCATATTCGTGCAGTTGATGGAATTTTTCATGTATTACGTAAGCTGATATACTCGGTTCTTTTCTTTGCCATATATTTTTTAAATATGATGTAGTAGATTGATCGCCTCATTTAGTCTGTCATAGTATTAGTTTTCACTGAGTCAGTAAAATGTGTAGTGTCTACATGCAAATATTACGTGCAATGTGTTTTCATTTATATTTTGATTTGGAATGTTCTGTACTTTTTATATTTATTTTATTCTTTAAATATAATAAATAGTATGCTTTATGAAGAGCTTGATCTGCATGTTCTAATTTGACATTTGGTGCTCTCAGTCAATATGTGTTTGTTTCAAATCTCTGTAGTCACAACACCAGATGGTGTAATCATGGTGTTTAGAGCATGCTTCATTTTATTCAACAGCTTTTTATTTGGTGCCATTTCAATTTATTACTCAAGTATGTTTTGCATTGTAGGTGCATTTGAGGATTCTGAGATTATTCATGTTGATGACTTGGTAGATCCTGTAAGGGATCTAGAGACAATATCTGCAGAATTACGACTGAAGGTAAGACTGGACTACTGTCTGTACATAATCATTGTAGTTGTAGTTTTAGAAAAACCTATGTAGTTATCCACTATTCCACTCCTTTCACGGTTTGTAAAATGTGTTAAGTCCGAGCTTGTGAACTGCTGAGATGGTTTAGAATAGTTTTACTAGTATTGAATGTATATATTTTATGTGACACTAGGATATCGAGTTCATAGGGAGGCAAATTGAAGATCTGGAGAAGAGCATGAAGAGGAGCAATGACAAGCAATTGAAAATTGAACATGAGTTGTGCTTGCGGGTTTGTCTAATAATTCATTTTTAATTTGAGATTCTCGTCATATGTTGTCTATAAACATTTTTCCATAGAGTAGCTATTTATTTATTTGAAATTGTTAGGCCACTAGTCTCTACATGCTCTATTAAAATGCTTTCTGTTGGGGCTCAGATTTGTACATGTATTGTCCACTTCAGTTTTTCGCATGTATTAAGACTGTTATAGAGTGCATTATATAAACAAACTGCCTACAACATATTCATTTAATAATTACTTGGTTTGGCATAATGATTAAATGTAAAGTTTATATTTTCAAAAAAAAATGAATGCAAAATGTGATATTGAATGTAGAAACAAATGTGACGGTACTGGAGAAATTTGCATACAGAATAGTATTTTAATCTGATTTCCTTTCCCAATTATTTGATCTTATAAGCTTTATATGGGGATGATGATTAATTCTTACTATACTGAATCTTGACAATACTTGGGCTCTTAAGGTCAAGGCAAATTTGGATGAGGGAAAAGATGTCCGCCTGGTGGATTGGAAAGCCGCTGATGTTGAGATCTTGAATACTTTTCAATTGCTCACTGCAAAGCCTGTTGTTTACTTGGTGAGTAAAGCACATTACATACAGTAGAAGCCTAAATGGTGAAGAATGCAAAAACTCTTTCTTTTGTTGTTCTGTATTTTAGTTATAATTATCTCATGTGCCAGATCATAATTATTCCTGTTTGTTTGTTTTTTTGCGCCATATTAGTTTGTCTCCAGCAGCTGTTTAACCAATGACTTTATTTCCGTGGTCACACTTCTGCTTCTTAGTGTTAATATATGGAAATTTCAGTAAAAATCTTTTTTGGAAAGGAATTGAAACTACTGAAAGGCGCTCCTCTAATTTTATTTTTTAGGGTTTGCCTTCATGAGTAATTCAAGCTGTTGAAGTTAATGAATTAATGCTAGTGCAAAATAACAAAAAAGAAATGGAATTGGAGATATGTCTTTAGTTGCCTTGTTGATACGTTAGTTACTTATTTGATGTGTAATCTTCACACATTTTTCATGCTTGCACTTGTTACTTTCTTCAATAGGTAAACATGAGTGAGAAAGACTACCAACGAAAAAAGAACAAGTTCCTTCCAAAGATCCATGCTTGGTATGTTTGTCTATCTACTGTAAAGTGCATTGATTGGAAAATTGTAGCCCAACCTCTGGACCTAAACTGCATCATTTTCTGGATAGTATTGCCAATAGTTATGCTGAATGAGGTGTAGATGGTCGCATATGGAATTACAGAATCATCGTGGCCTTTTAAATACACACAAAAAGTTGATTGATCTAGGTCATGACTATTTCTTCGTTTGCGGATTAAAAGGCTTATTATTATATTTATTCCCTCAATATTATTCTAGAAATGTTATATATATATATATATACACACACACACATGTATACATGTATATATGTGTGTGTGTGCGCGCGCGCGCGTGCGGGTATTTGTTCTTTACACATGATGCCTTTGAGTTTCTTTGATATCATGTAGGGTGCAAGAGCATGGTGGGGAAACTATGATCCCTTTTAGCTGTGCTCTCGAGAGGAATCTTGCTGATATGTCCCCAGATGAAGCTGCTAAGTATTGTGAGGAGAACAAGGTTCAAAGGTTGGTGCATGATTGATATTTCTTTTTGAATGTTGGAAATATCTTGGCAAAAGTAACACCATGGATATTCAGATACCTTCATAGTCTGCTATATTTTCGTATGGAACAAAGAAATTCCTTGAACTAAGGAGCATTTCCATCTTCATCAGATAATATGTATCATGTAATAAAAGATTCTCTTCCTTATGTCAATGATTCTTTTGAATGAAAATGTCAGTCATTGAATTGGTGGAGGTAATGACTAATATGTTCTGATGGTTGCTGCCACCAGTGTGGTAGTTAGTAAAGATCTGGCATGAGCTTTTCAACTGTTTAAATATGAGACTATTAGCAAAATTTACATTTTGAAAGTGACAGTTGGATACTGGATTGTAATTTGCATAGCTTAATTTGGTCGTATTGAGGAAAATTTGATAAGACTGGAATGAATTTCTTATGTTACAGTGCTCTTCCAAAGATCATAAAGACTGGATTCTCAGCCATTAATCTTATATACTTTTTCACTGCAGGACCAGATGAGGTACGTCATTAATTTCTTCTATTGTCAATTTACTTGAATTTTCAACCTCCACAATTGTAAATTAACATCTTTTTTCTTTATAATTAATCGTAACTATAGTCACATTAGTCGTATCCATGGTTTCCTCCGGTAGAAGTTGCTATGTAGCCATTTTTTCCTCTGAAATGCGCTTAGACATTTCTTCAGATTTTGTATGCTGTTCTTCTAAACATAATTATTGGCAATGTGTCCAATTTGCTCCCCTGAAGGTAAAGTGCTGGCAAATTCGACGTCAGACTAAAGCCCCGCAAGCTGCAGGCACTATTCATACTGATTTTGAAAGAGGTTTCATTTGTGCTGAGGTAGTTTTCCTCTTATTTGCTGATATACAATTATACATTTAAGGTCCAAAATAATCAGCAATTGGCTTTTCTTTTTCCCTCTTTTCAGTTGTGATTTGAACTCTATGCATGTCTTATCTTATTCACAATATCATGTTATAATGTATTCTGGACATGTTTATTTTTGTGCACGGCTTTTATGTCTCCAAATGTACAAGATAGTTTGTTATACTTGGTTCAGTGTTTAATAAATTATGCTACTACATAGTGTTCAGGTTTTCGTACAATGTATTTTTGTGTAGTGATAACATTAGTCCCCCATCTGTTCCCTTATTTTACTTTGGCTCCAATAATGCTTTTTTAGGTTATGAAATTTGAAGATCTTAAGGAACTTGGGAGTGAATCAGCTGTGAAGGTAGTATTAATTGGCGTCGCCGTTCTCATTTGGTTACATTTTTCTGGCATATCCTGCTAACACATTCTCATTCATCGGACTTATGATGAATTTATTCTCTTGCACAGGCTTCTGGGAAGTATCGGCAAGAAGGGAAGACATATGTTGTCCAGGATGGAGACATTATTTTCTTCAAATTCAACGTTTCAGGTGGTGGGAAGAAGTGAGATTTTCTATCCCGATCCATTTTTCAATACCTGATCTAGTGGTTGAAAATCTGGACACGTATTGTAACTTATTATTGGTTGGGATTTATCCCTGCTTATGAGGGTTGTACAAATTTGGGGATCCTGATTAGAAATAACAGAATGTCCCTGTGTTGTACTATTTTTGTTTCTTGATCCCAAATTGTATGATCAGATTCACTCTCGTCTGACTTTTTGTTGTGATTGGAGTGCAATTTCCAATGACTTAGTTTGTGTGTTTTTGGTCGAGCTAGTTGTACTAGGTTAATCGGTTGTTTCAAAGCTTGGTCAGTTTCTTATTTCCTAAATGTGTTGGGTATGCTTTGTTTGATGTTCTTGCTGCGTAGTTGGGAGTAGGTAAATTAGAATTCAACTATCATGTCTAGATTGATCTATTAACCCTATTGGTATTTGGATCATCTATTAACCCTATTGCCTAGATTATAAAGTATTAAATAAAAGTAAACTTATAGTTAAAAGGTGCCGTGGGCCATAGACATTGTGGGTTTAGTGATTGGTTTTTTACTGAGAACAAAATTGTGAATTGAGAATTGAAATAGTTGCAATTATTGGTCTGTGAAATTAACATGGAATAAAGAGTTGGACCACTAGAGAGATATAATAATTAATTACTTTGAAACCTTTTTTTGTACAGTAGTTGTGGTTTTGGTCGTACCCTATGCTTATAGGGTTGGACCATTTGAGCCCACATCACCATATCTTCTCTTCATTACACTCTCACCTACTTCACCTCTTGTACATTTGGGGCCCCTCTACAATTGTTGGAATGAATGGCATTCGAGGCAAATCCGCATTCAATGCTCTTGCAAGGTTGCATTGCAACTAGCTCTTTAGTAATTCTTTGGTGTATTTTATTTTATTACTACTCCTCAGTTATATGATAGCGTTACATTTTATACATCCGAGATTAGTAGTAATTCAACATCTCTATTTAAATTCGTTATAATTTATGTTCAGTATCATCTAGATCATTCACCAACTCTATATTCTAAAATATAATATGTGACTTAAAGGTATTTTTCACAAAAGAAAATAGGATATATTTTAATAAAGATCATTACATTAGAAAGATTTAAGTTATTATTAATATTATTAGAAGATGTTTATAACTTACAATGTTGGTGTCCGTATTATTTATTGGATTGATATGGAGAAGTAAACAAATTCAAAATTCTTTTCCTAAGAGGTTATAAAAACTTATACGAGATAATATTTTTGTACAATATTGTGAGATAGTGAAAGCCCTTCTCATAAGGAACTCACTCTCAACTTCAATATTAGCTCGTTTCTAACTCAAATTTAATTAGTTAAATTCAAAATGATTTTGGTGGATTCAAATGAACTATTGGATTAAATAGAAACATAGTCAGACTCATACTAAGAAGAGAATGTAATGCCGCATAGGAGGGGGAATCATATTAATATTCTCTACACGTCACCACCCACTCACTTTCACATTTCCAATCCATTTGCAGGAATTCTCATCATCACATCCCAAAACAATCTTTCTTTAAAAAAAAAAATAAAAAATTGGATTTTTTGTTCTTTGACGAATGATTCCCCATGCTTTTTTGGCGGGTAAAACTACCATTTCTTCCCACTTAAATTACACAAAAACTGTGATTTATCTCCCTCTGTACTCTGCTGCACTGGTTTCTTTCTTTATGAATGATGCATTATCATTGCACTTTTCTTGTCTTTTATGGTACCTAAACATGCATAAATGCCCTTATTTCCAAGTATGGTAATAAAGTAATATCTGAACAATCTGTAATTCCAAACGATGTACGAGTGACATATATAAAGATTTCATTTTTTGAGAGTTGGGTTCTACCACATGTGCTCTTGGTTTGAGAAAGTGATGTCTCTGAGTGTGTATTTATGAGTAGAAGAGAGAGAGCACAGACATTACTGGCGCTAGCCTTTATGGGTGTGAGGTTATTAAGCTGAAATTCGAGTTATGCCCTTTTTTTTATAATTTTTTTTTCCCGGTCCATTGCTTTAATGTTATTGCAATATGGAGTAGATTTTAAGCCCCTTTTGCTTTATGTTTCAGTGTCCCTCGTGTTTTCTTTCCGCTGTAGCAAAGTAGGAAATTGTCTCTAGTCAGTACATTATTTCCTATTCCATCGTATTTGAAGTTCCAATTACTGAAACCCTCTGTCAATTCTTGACGAAACATTGAAGGTGGAAAATACAAGTCATGGCCATATTGATCTCTTGAGTTTGTATTTGGTGAAGGAAGTCATGTATGCTGGGAGTATTTTCATAGATTGGAGTTTTCTTCTTTCATCAATGCACTTATTGTGCTTCACTTTCTGCTCTTGAAATATGTATGCTGTATAAGCAGTTGCATCTTCATTCACTTTTGTTGTATCTGTGGTGACAGTATTGATTTAGGATGAGGATACTTAGGCTTGTTTTGGTAAATCTTTGTTTTGTCGGGGTGTTGGGGCAGCCTCCTTCTCAGGATACTTTAGCATTGCTCGAGTTCAAGAAAGCAATCAAGCATGATCCTACAGGTTATGTGCTTGATTCTTGGAATAACGAGTCCATGAATATGAAGGGGTGTCCATCTTGGAATGGAATCAACTGTAGTAGTAGTGGTAATGTTGTAGGGATTGTTCTTGATAATCTTGGCTTGTCTGCAGATGTGGATTTGAGTGTGTTGACAAGTCTGACAATGCTTGAAAAACTTTCAATTTCAAATAACTCCATTTCTGGGAAGTTGCCTGAGAATCTTAGCAACTTCAAGAAACTCGAGCATTTTGATGTTTCTAACAACCTTTTTTCCTCATCGTTGCCATTAGAGATTGGTAAACTAGCCAACTTACAGAATCTTTCACTGGCTGGAAATAACTTTTCCGGCTCGATTCCTGACACGATTTCTGGACTCACCTCTATCCTTTCTTTGGACTTGAGCAGCAATGCTCTATCTGGGCCAATACCGTCTTCATTGATAAGGTTGGAGGGCTTAGTTTATCTTAATCTTTCGTTAAACAGTTTCACCAAAAACATACCAAAAGGGTTTGAGCTGCTGAGTGAACTTGATGTTATTGATTTGCATGGAAATATGCTTGATGGTGAACTTGCTCCAGAATTTCTGCTTCTGACTACAGCTAGTTATGTTGATCTTAGTAGCAATTTGCTTGTGAGCTCTGCTAAAGAGCAGCAAAATTTCATCCGGGGTATCTCTCCATCGGTGAAGTACTTAAATCTTAGCCACAACCAGTTAAGTGGTTCAAATGTTGGTGGTGGTGACCCTCAGGCTTTTGGAAACTTAAAAGTCTTGGATTTGAGCTACAATCAGCTTTCTGGGGAGCTACCTGGTTTCAGTTTTGTGTATGATCTTCAAGTGCTTAAACTTGGTAGCAACAACTTTTCTGGCTTGATCCCGAATGACCTTCTGAAAGGAGACTCGTTGGTCCTAACTGAGTTGGACTTAAGTGACAACCACCTCTCAGGTAATCACCTAATTCTTCATTTCATTGCATCACATTTTTAGCAAATTTGGTTTACTGAAGTGAGTATGGTTTGTGATGATCAGACAATGTTCTAGTTTTCATGAGTTTTGAAGTTATTGAGTCTTTTTTTTTATATAGCCTTGTTAATCTAGTAACACCTGAATAATACATTTCCATCAACAGGACCAATAAGTATAATTACCTCTACGACATTGCGCATCCTTAATTTGTCCTCAAATGCTCTCTCCGGTAAGCTTCCACTCTTAACTGGGAGCTGTACTGTTGTTGATTTCTCAAATAACCTTTTAGAAGGAGACTTAACTAGAATGCTGAAATGGGGAAACATAGAAGTCCTTGATCTAAGCCAAAATCGACTGACAGGCTCCATCCCGGAGGTGACTGCTCAATTCTTGCGCTTGCATTACATGAATCTCTCCTACAATTCTTTAAATGGTTCTCTGCCAAAAGTTGTCGCGTTGTTCCCAAAACTTGTGACCCTTGATCTCGGCTCCAATCAGCTGGATGGACCACTTTTAACCACTCTATTAACATCACCAACTCTTACAGAACTTCACCTACATAGTAATAAACTATCTGGTAGTATTGATCTTTTGCCTTCCTATGGTGGTTCGAATCTTCAAGTTCTTGATCTTTCGAACAACCAGCTTGATGGCTACCTTTCTGAAGGAGTTGGATCATTTTCTAGACTCCAAGTGCTCAATGTTGGAGGAAACAATCTCAATGGTTCACTGCCTGCTTCAATTTGTAATCTCAGTGTCTTAAACTCATTTGATATTTCTCAAAACCATTTCACTGGCCCACTTCCTGGTAATTTGTCTAGCAATCTCCAAAGTCTTAATGTGTCGTACAATGATCTTTCTGGCGTAGTCCCGGAAAACTTGAGAAAGTTCCCTCAATCTTCTTTCTACCCTGGCAATGCTCAACTGCAATTCCCTAATCCTCCTGGTTCTAACAATATTCCTTCTGGAAATGCAAGCAAGAAGCATTTGAGTACTCCTATCAAGATTGCAATAATAGTTGCTTGTGTCGTCTTTGCGATCATCTTGATCCTACTGCTTGCCATTTTCGTTTATTACAAGCGCACATCCAAAAGGCACTCACCAAATGTGACAAACAAAGATTTGAGTGGTCTATATTCTCCGAGTTTTTCCAGCTTTGGTGGAAGGGACCGCGCAGGTGGCCTTGTTGTCTCAGCAGAAGACGTTGTGATATCCCAGAAAGGTTCAGCATCTGATGCAGTTAGCCCAGATGAGAAAACAGCAGCAATAACTGGCTTCTCCCCATCCAAAAACAGCAATGTATCATGGTCTCCTGAATCTGGTGATTCGAACTGTGCAGAAAACCTTTCAAGATTAGATGTCAGGTCTCCTGACAGGCTGGCGGGTGAACTGAACTTTCTTGATGACACAATTTCATTTACATCCGAGGAATTATCAAGGGCTCCAGCCGAAGTCCTTGGAAGAAGCAGCCATGGGACATCTTACAAGGCTACTTTGGATAATGGGCTGTTGTTGACTGTAAAATGGTTGAGAGAAGGAGTTGCAAAGCAGAGAAAGGAATTTGCCAGAGAAGCTAAGAAATTCGCCAACATCAGACATCCAAATGTGGTTGGTTTGAGAGGCTACTACTGGGGGCCAACGCAACATGAAAAGCTTATTATTTCAGACTTCATATCTCCTGGAAATCTTGCTAGGTTTCTATATGGTACTGCTCTTCTCCATTCACAGCCAATTTATGATTTCGTTTGCTTGCTTAAAGTTTTTATCATGCGACAGATTCTTGATTGCTTCTCGTTCTTATGACCTGTTGTGATGTCACCATTCATTGTTGAAATACCTGCAACATGCATACCATTCCACAAATACACCTATCAAACATCTCTCTATCTGGTTGTTGTGCTATGAATCAAGATTGCTCTGTATTTGTGTGGAAAAACAATGTGCTCTGCCATCGGATTCTCTCTATCTTACCATAATCATGAGGACACTTTTGAAGCGTACAAATGAAGTGTTTTTCTGTTATCCAGGCATTTACATCTCATTTTGGCTTTGAATCTTTATATGGTTATTTCACAGTTATCTAACAAGTTTCCTTGTATCAGATCGCCCCGGAAGAAAAGCTCCACCTTTAACCTGGGCTCAGAGGCTCAAGATAGCAGTAGATGTTGCACGCGGCCTAAACTACCTCCATTTTGACCGTGCCATCCCTCATGGAAACCTCAAAGCCACGAACGTACTACTAGACGGGCCTGATCTCACTGCACGCGTAGCAGACTACTGTCTTCACCGCCTCATGACTCAGTCAGGCACCACGGAACAGATTCTTGATGCTGCTGTGCTAGGCTACCGAGCACCAGAGCTAGCAGCATCCAAGAAGCCCGCCCCCTCGTTCAAGTCAGATGTGTACGCCTTTGGTGTGATCTTGCTGGAGCTTCTTACAGGCAAATGTGCGGGTGATGTGGTATCAGGAGAGGGTGGGGGAGTCGACTTGACAGACTGGGTTCGACTGAGGGTGGCTCAAGGGCGAGGTCTGGATTGTTTCGAGGGTGCGTTGGCACCGGAAATGAGCATCCCTGCAGTGGATAAAGGGATGAAGGAGGTTCTTGGCATAGGTCTAAGATGCATAAGGTCTGTATCTGAGAGGCCAGGAATCAAGACTGTGTATGAGGATTTGTCATCAATTTAGTTTGATTTCATTCTTTTTAGTGTAAATGTTTTGTGATCTCCATTCTCATTTGCTGAGATTATTGTTGCTCTGCACTGGTTAAGGTATATCTAATATCTTATTGGAAACAAGTTTCATGGTGAGATTGACTGACTTACCACTCAACTCAACTCATTTTAGTGCTAATGGATATGAATAGCCACTCTCATTTTATTGATATGTTTAATAGTCATTGTTGTAAAAATATAAGTTTTATAGCCACTCTCATATTTTGTCTTATTCTCTATCCTATTTTCGGTTACCAGACAAAATTTACTTATTATATTCAATTCTATATTTGTACTCAAAATTGATTTTTCATTTATGTTAAATTATGACTCGTTTTTAACTTGGTTGGTGAATAGTAATAACTATTCATTTATTTTATATATCTACCCAATTAGATGAATAATAAAATATAACTACAAACCTCTTAAAACTTTGTTATGTCATTCATTTGCATACTCTTTTACGACTATTTCTTTCAAATTTCTCTCTCAAAATTTTCACTGTTTTCTTTATTTTCTTCTACATCTATATATTTTTTCGAAAAATATTTCGAAGATATTTTGAAGTTCTATGCAAATAGAGAGGTGGGATATAATTTTGCAAAGGTATGTTTGTTTTTTATTTCAGTAAATTTTACTAAAATTTTTTAGAATTTAAACCCTAAACCTTTCAAAACCATCATCATATTCGTTGGATGACTCGATACACTCTTGATATCTTATGTCGAGTGTCGAAAATAATTTTTCTATAATTTTCGAATCATCACTTCTATATTTTTTGAGTGATGACTCGAAAATTATAAATTTTTTATTCGAGTGATCACTTCTATATTATTCGAGTGATGACTCGAAAATTGTTTTTCTATAATTTTCGAGTCATCACTCGAAAATTATAGAAGAATAATTTTTTAGTTCAACAATTTTCGAGTGATGAGACTCAAAAATTGTTTCCTATATTTTTCAAGTCATGGCTCGAAAATTGTTCGATTCATGAATCGAATAATTTTTTAGCCGCCTAGGGTATCAATCGAGTTACACTCGAATTCATGATTTTGAGTCTTCCAACTCTACATTTCAAGACTCGAAATAAGTAATGCTACATATTTTCCATCAATTTTAATAATTTGAATCACTAATTTACATAAATTTATAGATAACATATAAAAATTAACCTTATTTACAAAGAAAATACATTATTACAAAAGAGTTGTGTACAATCTCTAAACTTAGAACAATGATAGTAAGACATTGTTCTAAGTGATGTTTATACTATATCTCAATATAGAACAATCTTACTAATTTTAAAAAGTTGTGATTATAATTAAAAATGAAATCAATATCAAAATTCATAAATTAATGTTTGGATAAGTAAAAAAATTAAAAATAAACAAAATTGTTCGTCTTGGGTATCAATCGAGTTACACTCGAATTCATGAGTTTGAGTCTTCTGACTCTGCATTTCAAGACTCAAAATAGTTAATGAATGCTACATATTTTCCATCAATTTTAATAGTCTAAATCACTAATTTACATAAATTTATAGATAACACATAAAAATTAACTTTCATTACAAATATAATGCATTATTACCCAAGAGTTGTGTACAATCTCCAAATTTAGAACATTGTTAGTAAGACATTGTTCTAAGTGATGTTTATACTATATCTCAATATAGAACAATCTTACTAATTTTAAAATATTGTGATTATAATTAAAAATGAAATCAAAATCAAAATTCATATATTAATGTTTAGATAAGTAAAAAAATTCAAAAATAAAAAAAATTGTTTTTTTTATAATTTCAAGTGATGACTCAAAAATTGTTCGAGTCATGACTCGCAGTTATTTTCGAGTCGCCTAGGGTATCAATCGAGTTACGCTCGAATTCATAATTTCGAATCTTTCGACACTACATTTCAAGACTCGAAGTAGTTAATTTTACATATTTTCCATCAATTTTAATAGTTTAAATCACTAATTTACATAAATTTATTGATAACACATAAATATTAAGTTTCCTTACAAATACAATACATTATTACAAAAAAATTATGTATAATTTCTAAACGTATAACAATGTTAGTAAGACATTGTTCTAAGTGATGTTTATACTATATCTTAATATTATCTCAATGTAGAACAATCTTACTAATTTAAAAAATTGCGATTAGAGATAAAAATAAAATCAAGATGAAAATCCATAAATTAATGTTTCAATAATTTAAAAAATTAGAATTAAAATATCTTAAATAATTTACAACAAACTTAACTACCATTTATACACCAATTTAAAATCATAGCCCCTATAAACCTCCTATACTTCGGCATAAAATCAGACTTATCCCCAAACCACAATCCCGTCATAATAGCAAACTCATACAGACCAAACCTAACATCGGTTTCACCCACTTGAAACCACAACTCATCTACAACTCCGGCCAACTCAGTTTCATGAGTTATTAACGACCAAATTGTCCTATTAGTCTTCTTCCCCCATTTAAAATCTATGAATAACTTAAAAGTTCCATCCTTAAATAAATTTAACGTATCATCCCAAAACATTTAAGTCGTACTTGGATATCATCCATAATATATTTATCATATCGATTCAAGGATGGGGATCCCGATCATGTATTGCGGTCTTCTTCCATGCTCAAATCTGGTGAAACAAACAAATTAAAATTAAATTAATTGAGATAAATTATAATTATTTGAAAGGAGAAAAATCTCCGGAAGAATACAAAAAATAGCCGGAAGACTCGAAAACTCCGGCTTGAATTTTCGGGTACCAAAAGTTTAAGCCGGAAGACTCGAAATGTATCAATTTTTGAGTCTTTCAGCTTGAATTTTCGAGTCTTCCGGCGAATACTCCATTTTTTCCGATTAAAAAGTCAATTTCACAATTTTTTACCCACAAATCAAACTTAATAATACTAAACATATAAAACTTCAACAAAAAAAAAAAAAACAAAACAAGCGAAAAATCGAATTCCAGACTTAAAAATAAGCAACATTTACAGAATTAAAAATTGAATTTCAAACATTAAAAAACTGTGAAAATCGACGGAAATTACGTGTGGATTGTGTTCACCGGCCATGATTCTTTACAATGTGAAGCTTAAATCGGTCGATGGAATGGGTTTGGCGGGGAAGGCCATGTTCTGCGTGACGGGCGTCAGCTGTGATGGTGAGTTCGAGTGAGAGAGATGGGCGACGGTGGTGAAGAGTTTTGAGTGAGAGAGAGAATGAGTGGGGTAGGTGGTGGGTTAATAAATCCAAAAATTAATTAATGTTAAATTAATAAAAAATAAAAATCTGATTTTGTGAGTAATAAATTACATTCTTACTGGCTATAAAACTTATAGAGCTACGGAGGTGGCTTTTAAACTTTTTTTTATTGGGAGTGACTATATAAATTTTGCTCCCGTCTTTTTATTTAACTTTTCATTCTTCACCTTTTACTTCTGTATTATATTAAGATATGACTAATATAATACAAAAGTGAGGTACTAATTAACCCAATTCTAACAATCAAATATTCTAATTATTATTTCATTCCTTCGCTCTAGGGGTGTTCATGGTTTGGCCAAAACCAGTTAAACCGACCAAACTGGATTAATTTGGCCGATTTGAAATTTAATTTTCAAATTGGTGGTTTGAAAATTTTAAAACCTGTCAAATTTGGTTTGGTTATGGTTTGATCGCTCAAATCGGCCGGATTTTTATGTGTGTGTGTGTGTATATATATATATATATATATATATATATATATATATATATATAATAACTATATTATTGAAAGATATGGACTAAGATTTTGTACTAATTAGATTAGTACAATATATATTAATTAGATTAATATATCTTTCTAGATAATATACTAATAAGATTAGTATATAATACATTAATTGGATTAATATCTATTTGGTAATATATTAATAATTAGATTATTAATTATTGAAACTGATATGGAAACAGATAAGACTCAAATCGATAAGATTTGAGGTTCTTCTCTATATAATTAAGAGAATCACTTATTCTTGCATAATAAGAAAACACACGTGATTTTCCAGGAGAAGAATAGAGAAAAAATTGTTTCCAACGCAGTTCAAATACACAAAATCTATGGTTTTGAGTTCTACGCCTCCATAATTCTCTCTGTGAATTCCTAACGTTCCTGGTTTGAATATTGTAGTATCCCAAAAAAAAAAATTAATTAATTAAAATTATTATTTAAAATTGCTACTCTCCTTCTTTTATTTAAATTATGTTAAAGCATGATGTTATGTGATTATGTCTTATAAGTCGCACCATAGAATTTAATTATTAAATATGAAAATAAATTCACAATTAGAATATATTTTCCTAGGCATATAATATTTTTTTAGATTTAAATATATCCATAGAGAAGATAATTTCATATCTTTTAAATTTTGGTTAGGATTATCCTAAGATAATCATATCATATCTTCTAAAATCTTTTAAAGGTCTTATAAACCCTAATTAATTAGTATAAATATACCCCTCTATTCATCATAAATTCATTCCAAAGAAAAGAAATTAGAAGAGACAATATTGAAGCCTTTAAGAGGAAATCGTGAGGTATTTTTTTCTCTCTCTCTTCATATTCTCGTACAGAAAAAAAAGTTATTTCATGAAAATCAGTAATAGAGCTTCCACAATTGATTTCCTACGCTAATGAGGATTTATGCATGGTTAGATTAGGATACTTATTTTTTTTTTTGGTGCTAAAGCTATTACGAAATTTATTGCTTCTATTTTATCATGCCTCTGTATGTATAGTCATAAATGTATATTACATATAAATTGTTTATTTTTTATTTTTTATCTAAAGTAAATTAAGTAGATAATATGATTTCAAGAGTAGATTATAAATAATGATTAGTGATTGTCCTTTTAAATGATTAGTAGTCGTACTCCTAGATTCAATTGAATTTCCTTAGTGTGATGATATAAAATCACGTTTCACTAATTATGATGTTAATTGATTAAATTTCTTTCTATGTAATTACAATAGTATTAATTGATAAATTAATTTAACATGTTAAATTATACAATAAAATATTACTAGCCTTTAAGTTTTCGGTAATTATTAAATTATTAATTTTTACTTTATTAAATGATAGAAGCATTCACGTATGAAATCCTCCAACTATTTTGTTATAATTAGGAAAATTATATTCCTATGCATTGATGGATTTATATACTGAAAGTATTATGATTGATATATTATGTAGAAGGTCGATTGGTTAATATACTAGGAATTATAAATGTTGTATGTTCATCTCCTGTCTGAATTAACAAACGTGTGTCGCAAACGCAATTATCCTCTTATCTCGTCGATAGGGAGATCATACGGTGTGTAGAAGATCACGGAAGATCGTATGGATCGTTTGACCTAGCGAAATATAAATAGTTATCACAGCTGAGATAGTTCCAGGATAAACTGTCGGTGTAGGCTGCAACATACGCAGTAATAAACATCTTATCTTGGATGGCTTGGTATGCTGGTGTGGGGCACACATTGATAAGGACCTAAGTCGAGATCGATTCTTTTATCTGACATTAAAAGAATCTAGATCTCTATGGCTTGACGAGATCTTAAGCCTAAATGAAGGTACAAAAGTATATGCAGATTGTGTATTACTTTGAGTTGCAGTGAAAGGCTCTAGTTGAGCTTGTATATCTGTATCTTGGGTAATAGCAATTTGTGTATGACTGTCTGGTACTGAAACTAGGTAACCACATCCAGTATAGGATGGCGACATTCCCTGAACAACTCAAAAGGTTCGTTATGCTAAGTCCTGCAGGCTGATTAAGTTCAAGCATAAGTGAAAAGGTTTGAGTGGATTGA
>JAPKLW010001209.1:224200-241297 GCA_026898455.1 Plectranthus barbatus
TCAATGTAACGCGGCTCCATAACGGAAGGTCAGATGGGGGCGTTACAATTTATTTCCTCAATCTGTTAGGAAATTAAATCTTTGTGCGTGGGAAAGATCAAGAGGAATCTCCGTGCACACGTTCTTCAGGTTTCATCAATCCAGGTATTCCGCATAAACCTTCTTATGCATAATAATATAGGAGTAGGCTAGGATTGTTCATAGGCATAGCAATTTATTTTTGATATTCCAATTAACGATCCTTGGCAAACGGACTTCGTGATTCAGTTCATGAATCCCTTCATGCATGAGTTTCATTCACCTAATCAAGATGATTATAAAATAAAAAGAAACATTTTATGCTAATAGTTGGATTTTTAAGGACTTATTTTAAAGACGAGTGTTTAAATGTTTAATCAAATGGTAGGTGGTGCGCAAGACATAACTATATAATATCTTCAGGAGTTTTTAAAGTCAAGTCAAGGTCCAGGTGGGGTGTCATGTGGTGACTTTACATTATCCCTTTTATATGCTTTACTTGAATTTATGCATGTTTCTACAACAACAGTTTGGTCTTCGGACTATCTATAGCAACAGTTAAGCCTCCGGGTTATCTACAACAACAGTTTAGCCTTCGGGCTTGGTCTTCAGACTATCTATAGCAACAGTTAAGCCTACGGGCTCTCTCTATAGCAACAAAATGGGTCTACGGACCACGACGGTTTATTGCATGCATTTTATTTTTGTATTGTATATAATTGTGGATATATGTGCCCCACTGAGTCAATAGAACTCACCCCAATCTATTAACTATTTTTCAGGCAATGGTTCGAGCGATGAGGAGTGATGCGCGATGATGGTGGTCAATAGATGGTCAAAGTTTTTCATGCAAAAGTTTTATATTTCTTTTAAGCTTCTGTAGTTTAGAATCAAACTATATTTTATTTTCTTCAAAGTTACGTTTTTATTTCTCAAGACTATGAATAATTCCCTTTTATTTCTATGAAAAGTATGCATGGTTCACTCCCCTTTAATTTATGAAAATTGGGGCGTGACAAATATACACCGTGTATTGGATTCTACACCTGATTGATTCGACACGTGGATATCTTTAGTGGTGGATTCGCGCTGTAGGACAAATCAAAATTACTTGTGTTCTATGGAAGAAACTGTAAATTTTCCCTTTTAATTCGCGTTGAATCTCTACGTATGATATTAATTATAAATCTAGATTTGTTCATTGATTAATTATTCCGCTACGTTCATTAGATGAAGTCGACGAAACCCAACAGTGGTATCAGACCCCGGAATTCGATTTATAATTAATATGCGTCAATAATTAAATTTATGGGTTCAAAGTTTTGAAATATCGTCGCATCGTGCTGGGAATATTTGGATATTAAGCTTGTCGTCAACGTTGGACGTTTGTTTTAGAAACGAAATGAGTATTTGACTGGCTATTGATTGTTTTAGAAACAAATCAAATCATGAAGGCGTTGGACAAAGAATTTGTTAATTGGATTAACAAATTAGTTTTCAACTGAATCATACATAAAAATGAATGGTTCGCCATCATCATCATCATCATGATGTTTAGTAATTGAATTAGATCATGGCCATTATTCACGGGTTGATTTCGAACTGCACTCAAATATATGTATACATATTTATGAATTTATCATATTGATAATTTAGAAATAATAATATTGATTATTTATATTAATTTAGAATTAATATAAAGTTTCATTATTTTGGAAATTATGTAATATTCAGAATAAATATGCTTATGATGATGACATCGCATGGTCATGCTACAAATTAGTTCCGATTATTTTGAAACAATCGGTAAATATAATATTCAAATTCTTGAAGTGAAATTCAAAACAAATATTTATTATTATTTAGAAATAATAATGACATATGTTTATATTAATTTAGAATTAATATAAATCATTATTTTAGAAATAATAGGGATATTTAGAATATCCATGGTTATATTAATTTGGAATTAATATGTACTTTTGAATTTCAAGTCGGCTATATATTTATATTAATTTAGAACTAATATATCATTACTGATATAATGATATTTTTATATATTTGTGCTTGTATTAATTTTGAATTAATATGAGTACTATTATTTTGAAATAATGAAAAATATCTTAAATAAATGTATATATATGTTAATTTTGAATTAACATAAAACTTTCATTATTTTAGAAATAATGATTTGATCTTTTATATTAATTTGGAGATTAATATAATGTTTATCCCATAAATTTAATTATAATAAAATATATTAATTGGATTAATATATTTTATTTGTAGAGATTGCGTACTTATTTTGTGTCTACCATGATAATTGATTATATTATTTATCATGTTTTAACTATGGTAGTTAGAGACCGCTAAGCATGTTTGGGTAGGCGGCGCCCAATACTTGCAGTCCGTTTTACATGTTTGGGTAGACGACGCCCAATATTTGTGGTCCGCATTGGTATGTCTGGGTAGGCTGCGCCCAGTAATTATTTTATCAGAACCAATGTTTTATATAGTTTAAATAATTAGTATCACATATTTATCCCCACTTAAATACAAGCCTATTTTGAATACGTGTCATCCATTATAATTGATTGAGTGCTAAGCTTTCTTCGGTCTGGGATATTTACACCAAAGTGTTTGCCTGACTCGACGTGGTTAAGGCTCAATCATAGGTGCTTTTGAAGCATCGTGTAATGGGGTTGACTTGCTTAGATTATTTTGGCACCAAATCGTGCAAAATGATTTAAGGACACATATTAATTGGATTAATCAACTAAGAGTTGCAAAATAGTTTTGCAATTGGCTTGGAGGCCTACTAAGTGATATTATTGCGGTTATCAGTCAAAGCAAACACTGTGATAATATCGACTTGGATCTTGGTCCACTAAAATTTATATTTGATATAAGTTCGTATTTTGTGTTTGGGGTCGCAAATATGTTAAAATTAGTGGAGCTAATCAATGCAGAAGTCCTTATTTGATTAGTCATGCGAATGTGATGTTGTTTACTCAATTTTGATTTTCCTTTGAATTATTTTCTTATCGGATTAAAATGTCGAAATTATTTTTGAAATATTTGATGGAAATCAATAAGTTGACTTGGTCAAAATTTTGGATTAGATCTAATATGCGTTTGTTGCTAAGATTGGAACACATTGATTATGTGTAGGACAAAGTATTTGTCTCATCCGGATAAATATTCTATTAACTTTGCTAAGTTTGACGAATCGAGTCATAAGAAATATATTGAGGATGTCACTAAGGTTAATGTGTCATGTCCCTTTATAGCCATGGAGTTGTAAAAGTGATATGAGCAATATTTCCATGTGAAATGCTTAGATGCATAAAGAGAGATTTTGCAAAGCTTGAGACACGAGTTGTTCAGGCGATAAGCTAAGGATATCTATTATTGAGATACATACGTCCATTTCTGAACTCACATTATTGGATATTGGATACCTATTATAGCTTAAACATTTGAGAAATGTTTGAAGCTAAGTGAGACAATGAAAGTTGGTCACTAACGTAAAAATGAAATAATAGTTGTTGATGAACGTATAGTGATATATAGATTAGATCTATAATAAATAGACTAATGTTGAGGATCATTATATCTATTCTCATGTTAGACATGAATGAGATTGTTAATTTAGTTTTTGGAATCATATTCTATTCATTTTGAATGAATGAAACTAATT
This sequence comes from Plectranthus barbatus, assembly GCA_026898455.1. NCBI lineage: Eukaryota > Viridiplantae > Streptophyta > Magnoliopsida > Lamiales > Lamiaceae > Plectranthus > Plectranthus barbatus. The sequence goes on from JAPKLW010001209.1 coordinate 227,919, forward strand.
TTGAATTACATCCTTGTTGGATGGATTATGGTTGCTCAAATGTAAACACAAAATTCTCGATGACAATAATAAAATCCATTAGCTAATTAATACGAATAAGCTCATGGATCTTTGACATTGTAAACCTGTTCATACTAAGGAGAAAAGAATAGTGAGGTTGAGAAAGTTAGGCAATCTCATATCATTTGATTTTGAATATTGTGATAACTCACAAATCTTATCTCATATGATGTATGACAAATGAATTACTTTCTAGGAAAGCATTATAACTCAAAGATATGCTAGAGTTGATTCACATAATTGTTAATGGATATTTGTATAATATAACTTTTACTTATGATTTTTAAGAGATGGATATGGATATTTTTTATACAAATACAAGGCTCTTAAAATCTATGAAGTTTAAGTTGAAAATTAATAAACAAATTAACAAGAGTATTAAAGCTCTATGATTTGATCATGAAACACATACTTAAGTCAAAGGTTAACAATTGTGTGAAATGACATGGTGTAGGATTTAAGTCTACAATAGACAACGTGAGTTGTCACTTTAATTAACTTGCTAAGGATCGTTCTTAGGATATCAAAAATAAATTTTAATTAAATAAATCAGGCGAACCTAAACATGCTCCTACAAAATTAATTGCAAAAGATGGATCTACGGAATACCTGAACTCCAGCGACTGATCTACAGATCTAGATCGATGACGGAGATAATGGAGAAGTAGATCTAGATGTGGGATCGATCCAAGCTATTGTATTCAAACAGATCTAATCTTCTGATCTGTTCCCTTGGTCCTCGAAAATCTGGTGAGGATACGCTACCGAGTTGAATCAGAGATCCGGAGGAATCGATCAATTCCTCCTCACTGATAGCCGTCGCCCCTCTCTCTCTTTTCTCTCAATGTTGTGTGTATTGTGTGTGTAGATCTGATAGAGAGGGGGGTTTTATAGTACTAGGGTTTACGAAAACCCTAACCCTAATGGGCTCTGAGCAGATTGTGGGCCAGACCAGGACCAAATGCAAATAATAAAGTGGGCCCTCTTTATAATTAATTCCATGTCCAATCCAGAACATAATTAGTTAATAAAACATTGTTTTAACCTTCACCTTGGTAACAATGCTGACTCACCCCTTTATTACCACGTAATTTGGAACGGGTTGCATTAAACTTGAATGATCCACATATTTAAGGTTCCGGACATTCATTAATTAATTTGGCTTATGACAATTAGCCATAATTAATTAATCTCTTATTTCCTGAGTAATACCACTCACTCTTTTTCACTTATGCCTGAATTAAATAACTCAACCTGCAGGGTTTAGCATAATGAACCTTGTGAGCTCCTCAGGGAATGTCCCCATCCTAAAGCGGATATGATTACCTACATGTCCGGTCTAAGTAAGCCACACACAAACCGCCATACCCAAGATGCAGGTATAAGAGTGCATGAAAGACTCGCCACCCTAGCAAGTCAAAGTGTGGTCAACTTATGTATGCCCCTTAGTCTTTCATTAGGTTTAAGATCATAACAAGTATCTAGAGATCTGGCTCATTCATATGTCAATTAGAATGACACATCTCACTGTTAATCCCATCTATACATAAAGATGTACCGACACATCAAGTAGCTAGGACAAGCTCACTTATAAACTGATGTGTCGCAGCCTAAACCGACAGCCTATCCAGGGACTATCTCAGCCGTGATTCTGTTTATATCTCGCTAGGTCAAACGATTCATATGATCCTCTGTGATCTCCTACACACCATATGATCATCCCTGTAAGCGAAATAATAGGATATTATAGTTCGTATCGTATGTTTGTTATATCAGATAGCGACTATGTAGATGTAATACATTTATGAAGACCAGTGTATCAAACAAACACACTTAATCATAAATGATTTTAGTATACAATCCCAACAATCTCCCACTTATACTCAAAGCATAATACCATTGCTTCATCAAAGTATTAAGTGTGTCAATATCGGACCTAGCTTATTTACACGTTTATCATCTAGTGATCGATTCTACTTTCATATTTAGACCATGAGCGTGACTCTCATAAGTCTTCTGAAGTAGACACCGTGTAAATAAACCTACTAGACCTTTATGTCAATCGCTCCCACTTTATACACATCGCCTCTTATCACGATTTCTCATATGATGTGGTATTGCATATTCTATGTGTTTCACCACCTTGTGAGTCTTGTGTTCCCTTGAGTTTGTCATTGCACCAGCATGATCACAGTACCTTATGATTCTATTAGACAAACTCGGAACACACACCTCTAGAGGACAATAACAGAGTTCTACTGCTTCTTGCGAAGCTAATGAAGTTGTTACACACTCAGCTTTCATACCGAAATTTACAACACACTTCTGTGTTAGATTCCTATAACTCCTCCTCCAAGGCTAACACATAGTTAGAGGTCGACTTCCTTCCTTATGATCCTCCTGGATATCCGATGCCATTTAACCCACAGAGCACATTTATAAACCAATGTGCCTGTCCAGAGTTAAATTGATATCTATTTACCATGCCTACAACATTACAGAAATCTGACTTCGTTCATCGCCATATATAAAGACAACAATCCTTTCTTGGCATGAAACGAGTCACCACAGAATCAATTTAAGCGACTTAAGATACCTGAACATCCTTTCTTGTGATAACACAAGACTTTAATCCAAAGGACGTTCCAGTATCTCATATGCCCTACTTCTGAAACTGTTCGGATAACCATCTCTTTATGTCTGACAATATCTCCACACCGTTTTTGAATGTGAAAACACCATCTACATAATGTGCAAGGAAAACCACGCTTCCGCTGAAACATAATTGGTACATGAAACTCTCGTTCTCGATATGAAATATCGAAACATTTGTTTCATGACCTTGAAGCTCCCTTAAGTTCATACTTGAACTTCCTTGGCTTCTAGAAAAGATGTTGCTTATCTTACTGCACATAAACTTATCTGGTTGTTGCATATAGATGTCATCACCTTTTATTAAGGTATCCGTTTGTGAAAACACGGATGATGTCATCTATCTTCCAGATACTTAGGTTCATATGTGCTGTTATGGACAAAAGAATTCGAATGGGTTTAATAGTTGCAACCAGTGAGAAGGTATTGTTATGAACCATACCTTTCTCACAAACCTAGACTTTTTGAAGTACGCTAGGTTACCATTCGAGTATTTCCTTACTTGTATATCAATCAGTTGTCTATAGCTGGAAAGCTATTTGGTAACACTGATCCTGATATACAACCATAAATGCTTACTGATTCATTTATGAATCCATGACATGACGCCATTAAACTGCATCGATTGTCTTAACAGCTTCGTTGTGCATTAAAGGATTGGTACAACATTGTTCGACAACTAAGAATAAGTCTGAAGACTATTTCTCACGAACCAGTACTGTTAAGCCTGTTAAGGCAACCTCCCACTGCAACGATGCTCCTTTTATGTTGTCAGTTATTGGTGCATTAATTTGTGGTTCACCACCTTACACGGGCGACTGTGCAATTGGTACCATACCTACCAAGGTATGCTCAATATGCCACGGGGTATTTCCTAATGGATTTGAATTGTCTTCTCCAAATCATTGGAGAACAATCTTTCATTTGGATTCGTGGTTTCATCCGTTACAACTTGTTTGTATTTAGGATACATAAAAAAACCACCTTTTTCTTTTACTTGGGATAGCCCAGAAAACAATATTAGCTTAAATCCTTTCTTCCAACCAATCAGTTTCCTGTATCAGCTTAAAAAACCGAACTACCCATCATTGCCTTTTGACAAAGTCAAGATCCACTAGGGTATTTGGAACTGATTTAGAAGACACTGGATTAAGCAGACACATTACTGCTTCTTGGCGCACTTCCCAAAAACAAAAAATGGCAAAGCTGGCATGGCTTATCAATTTTAAAGAATCTTATTTATTTCGTTCTGCCTACACAAATCCTCTGAGGGATAACAGTGTAGTCAACTGGGATGCAATCCCTTTGCTCTGCCAGATACTGTAAAGCACATCACTTGAGATACACACCGTTATGAATGAACCATAATGTTTTTATGGTCTTGTTTAACTTCTTCTCTACCTTAGTCTTAAACGCTCTTGATTAAAGCAAGAGACTAAGACTTGTAATAAATTAAATAAACATATCCATATCTTAAGTGATTACAATAGGGATTTTTCAGTGAACCGAATCACAAAATCCAAGTGAACCAAATCGATTTATGGATATTGCACACAACCAAAATTCACAATAAAACCTAGCATGCTCTTATGAATTTAATTTGATTCGTGGATTGAGAGATTACTGTTATTCCGTAGAGTCTGATCCGATCTTTCGCGTTTGAATATCCAACTTTAATTCAATCATGCGATTCGATTTAATCTGCGGAAATAGAAATTAGAAATCTAATTTCTAAATTAAATCAAAAAAAAAAAGAAAAACAAGAAGGAAGAATTATGTTCTCCAGATCAGATCTTCAGGGCAGTGTCCCAATGCTGTTCAGATCTGCTACTGGTGAGGACTCCACAGATCTGTGTTGTAGGCCGGAGCAGAAAAATCCTTCCCCTCCCCACTACAGGCGCCGCCCTCTCTCTCTCTGCCTCTAGGGTTTCACTGATTTGAATGTGTTCAAAAATTACTAGGGTTTCCAGAGAGAGTGGTCTATTTATAGCCAGGGTTTTATCCCTAATGGGCTACTGGGCCTTTTTTATCAGCATATTTAATTGGACAGTCCTGGGACCTAATTCAAATAATAAAGGGGGCCTATAAATTAATTAATTCCATGTCCACAACCCAGGACACAATTAATTAATTAATATTAATTCTTTTTCACCAACAGAATTAATACTGACCTACCCCTTTATTACCACGTTATGAGAACGGGCTGCATTAATTGAGAATCCTCATATTTAAGGTTACCGGACATTTATTAATTAATCAGAGCTTCTGAAAAGCTCTATAATTAATTAATATCTTATTAATCATGAGTAGTACCACTCAATCCTTATCACTCGTGCCTGAACTTAATCAGCCAGTAGGACTTTGGCACGATGAATGTCATTGAGCTCCTCAGGGAATGTCCCCATCCTATTACTCGGATATGGTTACCTAAACCCAGTCTCAGGCGGTACTACACGAACTGTTGTTACCCAAGATACGGATATACGAGCACGTTACTCAGGCTCTCCACCATGGAAAGTCAAAGCAACAGTCAACCCGTGCAAACCCGTGAACCTTCGTTAGGGTTTGGACTCAATCAAAAACGAGATCTTGTATTCGTTGATGTCAGACAAACGAATACATCTCACTGCGGTCCATCAATACGCCACCCCTGCATACCAGCATGTCAAGTAACCAAGACAGACTACTTATTTCCGACATCACTCCCTCGTTGTTTCCAAATAGGAGTATGTCATCAACGTAAAGTGCAAGGAAAACCACGTTCCCACTGACACATAGTTGGTAAACACAACTTTCGTTTTCCAACTGTGCAAATCCATAGGATTTAATCACATCGTTGAAACGTAAGTTCCACGACCTCGAAGCTTGCTTAAGTCTATACAAGGACTTCCTAAGCTTCCAGACAAGATGTTCTTTGCCCTTGCGTATGTAACCCTCGGGTTGCTGCATATAAATGTCCCTACCTTCTTCAAGGTAACCGTTTAGAAAAGCGGTTTTGACATCCATCTGCCAGATCTCGAGGTCCATATGCGCAGCTATGGCAAGGAGTATCCGGATGGATTTGAGCATTGCCACGGGTGAAAAGGTTTCGTCATAGTCAATGTCCTCTTTCTGACTATAACCCTTTGCACCAGCCTGGCTTTAAAAGTTGTGATCTTTCCATCCGCTCCTTTCTTTCACTTGTATACCCATTTGCACCCTATGGCCGTAAAGCCATCCGACAAATCAGTTTTCTGGTATACATCCATAGCAGTTATGTATTCAATTTCGGAATCCATGGCGACACGCCATTTTTCAACATCCTTGTTCTGCACTGCCTCTTCATAAGTCAGTGGGTCAGAGTCCTCATGTCCGTCTTCCGGGCTCAAGTACGAAGACTCACCCACGAACATGTACCTTTCCGGCTGGAAAATAACTCTCCAATTACGACGAGGCATCGGTGCCGTGTCAGTAGTAGGTGCAGTAACTTGTGGTTATGCACCTTGCACTGAAGAACGTGTCTGTGGTACTAAACCTCTCACAGGTGCACCCACATCTACACGTTCCCCTTCCCTTGGAATCGTATTCTCGTTTTCAATTTCTTGAAGAACGATATCACTCATTGACTTGTGATTACTCACATACTCGTCCTCCAAGAATCTAGCGTTGGTGCTAACAACGACTCTCTGACTCTCAGGACAGTAAAAGTAACCACCTTTCGTTTGCCTGGGATACCCTATGAACAACATTACTTTTGACCTGCTTTCTAACTTATCAGGTTCCTTCGACAGTACGTGTGTCGGACAACCCCATACTCTAAACTTGCACAAACTTGGTTTGCGACCAAGGAAGAGCTCAGAAGGCGTCTTAGGAACTGATTTAGAAGGCACCAAATTTAACACGTAAGCTACTGTTTCCAATGCGTAGCCCCAAAATGAAATTGGTAAATTTGCATAACTCATCATTGATCTTACCATCTCTAGAAGGGTCCTATTTCTTCTTTCAGCTATACCATTTTGCTGGGGAGTACCCGGTGCAGTCCACTGGGATGTAATCCCGTTATCTGACAAATACTGCAGGAACTCGTTACCGAGGTATTCGCCACCGCAGTCAGATCATAGTGACTTGATAGTTTTCCCGACCTTCTTTTCTACCTCAGCCTTGAACTCCTTGAATTTCTCAAAGCATTCAGTCTTATAGCGAAGCAGGTAAACATATCCGTACCTTGAGTAATCGTCAATGAAAGTGACGAAGTACTCGTACCCTCCACGAGCCTGTGTGGACATCGGTCCACATAAGTCAGAATGGATCAATTCCAACACTTCCTCTGCTCGAGACTGAATAGCCTTGAACGACCTAGTTGACATCTTGCCCTCGATGCAGGATTTACAGACTTGATAAGGTACAGCCCGGACTATGTCCAATGTACCGTCATCTGCAAGTCGCTGAATCCGCTTCAAGCTGATGTGACCCAGTCTCGAGTGCCAAAGATATGTAAGATCCTTATCAGAAGAAGTAAGTTTTCTCTTTCTAGGATTATCAATTACGGATGAATTACATGCAATATTTGCGGAAGACTCATGATTACAGTTAATAACATAGAGAGAATTATTCAGCATTCCATGACAGATAACACCGTTATTACCAATGATAGAAACACCACTATAAAAAATAACTGAATATCCATCAACATGAAGTCTGGAAACTGAAATAAGGTTCCGCCGAAAATTCGGCACGTACAAAATATCTCTCAAAGTTAAAACATAATCATCAAAATACAAGGTGAAATCTTTAATGGCAGCTGCACTCACTTGTGCTGCGTTCCCCATTGAGATGGCACCCTCCTCGGTGTGAACCCCTGCAAAATGTAACAAACATGATCAGTAGCTCCAGTATCCACTACCCACGAATGAGTAGAAACCGATGCTAAACATGTTTCCGTTACAAATGCAAATGACGTACCTTGTATAGGGTTTTTCCGTGAACCGAATCACCAAAACCAAACTGAACCGGATCGATCTATGGATATTGCCCATAATTAAATATTCTCAAAACCCTAGCATGCTCCTATGAATTTAATACATAATTGTGGATTGAGATATTACCGTAAATCCGTAGTGTCTGTACCGATCTTTTGCGTTTGAATTCCAAAATCCAATTCAACCATGCAATCCGAATTTGTCTGCGGAAACTGAAATTAGAACCCTAATTTCAAACAAATTCGAAAACAAGAAAGAACAAAGAAAAGAATCTGTTCTCTAGATTAGATCTTCAGATCTGTATCCCAATGCTGATCAAATCTGCTACTGGTGAGGATTCCACAGATCTGTATTCTGAGCAGGACCAGAATCAAAATTCTCCTCTCTTCCAGTTGAAATCGGCGCCCACTCTCTCTCTGCCTCTAGGGTTTCACTGATTTGAATGTGTTCAAAAGTGGCTAGGGTTTCCAGAGAGAGTAGTCTATTTATAGACCCCGGGTTTTATCCCTGATGGGCTACTGGGCTTAATTCAGCATATTTATTTGGGCCAGACCTGGGACCTAATGCAAATAATAAAGTGGGCCTATAAATTAATTAATTCCCATGTCCACAACCCAGGACACAATTAATTAATTAATATTAATTCTTTTTCACCACAAAATTAATACTGGCCTACCCCTTTATTACCACGTTGTGAGAACAGGTTGCATTAATTGAGAATTCCCATATTTAAGGTTACCGGACATTCATTAATTAATCGGAGCCTCTGACAATCTCTAACTACAATTAATTAATATCTTATTATTCCTGTGTAGTACCACTCAAACCTTATCACTCGTGCCTGAACTTAATCATCCTGCAGGACTTTGGCACGATGAATGTTATTGAGCTCCTCAGGGAATGTCCCCATCCTATTACTCGGATATGGTTACCTAAGTTCAGTCTCAGGTGGTACTACACGAACTGCTGTTACCCAAGATACGGATATACGAGCGCGCTGTGTTGGCTCTCCACCATGGCAAGTCAAAGCAACAGTCAACCCGTGCAAACCCCTGAACCTTCGTTAGGGTTTGGACTCAATCAATATAACGAGATCTTTTATTCGCTGATGTCAGACAGACGAATATATCTCACTGCGGTCCATCAATACGCCACCTCTGCGTACCAGCATGTCAAGTAACCAAGACAGACTACTTATTCCAACAATGTCGCAGCCATCCGGACAGACGTATCCTCATACGCTGTCTCGACTGTGATCATGTTTATGTCTCACTAGTTCAAGTGATCATACTGTCTTCTGTGATCTACAACACGCCGTATGATCATCCCTATCGGTGAGACAAGAGGATACCATTGTTCATACATGTACGATTGTTAACAGATAGGAGAAATAAACCGTTGTATACACATTGTAATAAATGCTTTCAGTATACAAAACCCATCAATCTCCCACTTATACTCGAAGCATAACTAAGCTATTACAGAGTATACAGTCTGTCTATCTAGTCTGCTGTCTTTAACCACTATCAGTGGTCGGCATCCACCTCAGACCTAGCTCACGAATATGTTTTTCGTAAACTTTCTGCGGAAAGCTCTTTGTAAACGGATCAGCAAGATTGTCAGCAGTGTCAATCTTCTTAATCAGCACATCGCCCCTCGATACGATTTCTCGTATGATATGGTACTTTCTCTCTATGTGTTTGCTTGCCCTGTGAGACCGCAGTTCCTTTGAGTTTGCCACCGCACCAGAGTTATCACAATAAATTATGATGCTCCTCGGCAAACTCGGGATCACGCCCAACTCTAAAAGGTAGTTCCGGAGCCACACCCCCTCTTTCGAGGCGTCGGAGGCGGCGACAAATTCCGCCTCCATGGTGGAGTTAGCAATGCATTTCTGCTTTGAGCTCCTCCAAGATACAGCACCACCTCCCAGGGTAAACACATAACCTGAGGTCGATTTCTTCTCATCCTGGGCCCCTTGGAAATCCGAGTCTGTATAACCCACAGGGCACAGATCCTCACTTTGATAAACTAGGCAGAAATTCCTAGTTCTCTTCAAATACTTGAGGATATGCTTTACAGCAGTCCAGTGCGCCTGTCCAGGGTTAGACTGATATCTTGCTACCATGCCAACGGCATAACAGATATCTGGCCTGGTACACAGCATCGCATACATGAGACTACCTATAGCCGAAGCATATGGTACAAGACTCATTTCGTCTTTCTCCCGCTGTGTCTGAGGACACTGCCCACTAGAAAGACGAACGCCATGTCTGAAAGGTAGCAAGCCTTTCTTGGCGAGTTGCATGCTAAACCGGGCTATCACAGTATCCACATAGGATGCCTGGGATAAGCTCAACATTCTTCTTTTACGATCTCGTAAGACCTTAATCCCAAGAATGTAGCCAGCTTCACCCAGATCCTTCATTTGGAACTGTTCGGATAACCAAACCTTGATTTCGGACATCACTCCCTCGTTGTTTCCAAATAGGAGTATGTCATCAACGTATAGTGCAAGGAAGACCACGCTCCCACTGACACAAAGTCGGTAAACACAACTTTCATTTTCCAACTGTGCAAATCCATAGGATTTAATCACATCGTTGAAACGTAAGTTCCACGACCTTGAAGCTTGCTTAAGTCCATACAAGGACTTCCTAAGCTTCTAGACAAGATGTTCTTCGCCCTTGCTTATGTAACCCTCGGGTTGCTGCATATAGATGTCTCTACCTTCTTCAAGGTAACCGTTTAGAAAAGCAGTTTTGACATCCATCTGCCAGATCTCGAGGTCCATATGCGCAGCTATGGCGAGGAGTATCCGGATGGACTTGAGCATGACTACGGGTGAAAAGGTTTCGTCATAGTCAATGCCCTCTTTCTGACTATAACCCTTTGCCACCAGCCTGGCTTTAAAAGCCGTGATCTTTCCATCCGCCCCTTTCTTTCTCTTGTATACCCATTTGCACCCTATGGCCCTAAAGCCACCCGGCAAATTAGTTTTCTGGTATACATCCATAGCAGTTATGGATTCAATCTCAGAATCCATGGCGACTTGCCATTTGGCAACATCCTTGTCCTGCACTGCCTCTTCGTAAGTCAATGGGTCAGAGTCCTCATGTCCGTCTTCCAGGCTCAAGTCCGAAGACTCACCCACGAACATGTACCTTTTCGGTTGGAAAATAACTCTCCCACTGCGACGAGGCATCGGTGCCGTGTCAGTAGTAGGTGCAGTGACTTGTGGTCCTGCACCTTGCACTGAAGAACGTGTCTGTGGTGCTGTACCTCTCACAGGTGCACCCACATCTACACGTTCCCCTTCCCTTGGAATTGCATTCTCGTTCTCAATTTCTTGAAGAACGACATAACTCCTTGACCTGTGATTACTCACATACTCGTCCTCCAAGAATCTAGCGTTGGTGCTAACAACGACTCTTTGACTCTCAGGACAGTAAAAGTAACCACCTTTCGTTTGCCTGGGATACCCTATGAACAGCATTACTTTTGACCTGCTTTCTAACTTATCAGGTTCCTTCGACAGTACGTGTGCCGGACAGCCCCATACTCTAAACTTGCACAAACTAGGTTTGCGACCAAGGAAGAGTTCAGCAGGCGTCTTAGGAACTGATTTAGAAGGCACCATATTAAGTACGTATGCTGCTGTCTCCAATGCATAGCCCCAAAACGAAATTGGTAAGTTTGCATAACTCATCATTGATCTTACCATCTCTAGAAGAGTCCTATTTCTTCTTTCAGCTACACCGTTTTACTGGGGAGTACCCGGTGCAGTCCATTGGGATGTAATCCCATTTTCTGACAAATATTGCAGGAACTCGTTACCGAGGTATTCGCCACCGCGGTCAGATCGCAGCGACTTGATAGTTTTCCCGACCTTCTTTTCTACCTCAGCCTTGAACTCTTTGAATTTCTCAAGGCATTCAGACTTGTAGCGAAGCAGGTAAACGTATCCGTACCTTGAGTAATCGTCAATGAAAGTGACGAAGTACTCGTACCCTCCACGAGCCTGCGTGGACATCGGTCCACATAAGTCAGAATGGATCAATTCCAACACTTCCTCTGCTCGAGACTGACTAGCCTTGAAAGGCCTAGTTGACATCTTGCCCTCGATGCAGGATTCGCAGACTTGATAAGGTACAGCCCGGACTAGGTCCAATGTACCGTCATCTGCAAGTCTCTGAATCCGCTTCAAGCTGATGTGACCCAGTCTCAAGTGCCAGAGATATGTAAGATCCTCATTAGAAGAAGTAAGTTTTCTCTTCCTAGGATTATCAATTACGGATGAATTACATGCAATACTTAAGGACATATTTGATCAAAGCAACATAGAGATTGTAAATCAACATACCATAATGGACAACATTGTTATTACCAATGATAAAATCATAAATAACAAATATCCATAAAAGTTGATGAAATTTGTCCTGCCGATAAACCACGGCCCACAAATGAACTCTCAAATGTACTTAATTCATCAAAACATAAAGAAAAGAAAACTCCATGAAGTTCCGTCATAAAACGTTACCTTCATCCAGTTTGGTATCTTCTTGCCATCACTCACCAGCTTTGTCGGCATGGTCCCCTGCAAAGTACAACAACATGATTAACAAGTCAGCGCTTACAGCTCTGGAAGAGCAACAACTAACTCTAATCATGCTTGCAGTTATACATGCAAAATGGCATACCTTGTCTAGCTTTGTTGGCTTGACAATCTTTCCTCCAATGTCCTTTCTTACCACACCTGAAGCACCTGTCCCTTTCAGTCGCCACCTTAGGCTTTTTCCCAGCCCCACCATCCTTCACAGGTGTCTTCTTGGCCCATTTCTTAATCCCTTTCTTCCGCTTCATACTTTTCGGTACATCAGAGAGATTACCAGAAGTGGCCAAGGCAACCTTCTGAGGGTTCATGACCTATTCAGCTGCCATCAAGTCATTGAGTAACTCGTTAAGAGTATACTCTTTCTTGTACATGACAACATTCAGTCTAAAACTCTCAAAGGACTTGGGTAGAGAGTTCAGTATGATATCGACCTTAGCCTCAGCGTCGATACCTCCACCATGCACTGTCAGTTCATCCATGAGGTGAGTCATGGTAACTACGTGCTCTCTCACTGAGGTGCCATCAGTCATTTTCTTACTCACGATTTCTTTCATGAGATTGAATCTGACAGCTCTATCAGTTTCCCCATAGGTCGCCGTCAGACTTAACATAATGTCATAGGCATCCCTATGGTGCTGATGTTGCTGCTGCAAGACTTTCGACATAGTGGTCATCATGTAGCACTTGACTACATTGTTCGATTTCTCCCACTTGTTATAATAGTCTATTTCCTCTTAAGAGGACTCAGCAGTTGGCACTATGGGACGAAGTACTTGCAGAACGAACATATGTTCTTCTGCAATCAGGAGGTATTCGAGATTGCGCTTCCATTCCAGGAAGTTCGGACCAGTTAGAGTGTTTTGTGCGAGAATATTGATGACATTAGACATAGACATATCTGAAACAATAAAGAATCTTAATTAAGAACATACATGTTGAACTTCGAAAATAAATGCATTGAAAACCTTTTAATAAATCAAATACAAATGTTTTCCACTAATAGCCCAAGAGTTCTGACGTGCCTCTAGAAGTTCACCCTCTAAAGAGCTTGTCAAAGAATAAATTGTCAACCCGGTTCCTTCTCCGTTTCGCCT
>JAPKLW010001210.1:0-79324 GCA_026898455.1 Plectranthus barbatus
TGGCCCGGTGCAGCGCACCTCTAGCACAGCCTCATGACCGCCACTATATATATATATATATGAAATATTAATAACCGTAGAAAGCATCATACTCTAACTAGAATAACCAACATATAAAGCCTCATTCACCATCAAGAATAATCAACATATTGAAACATCAACAGCCATAGTGACATACAAATTCAATATAAGAATTTGAGTGCTATAGAAAGTCTCAATCATCAACAAGAATATCTAACATATATAGCCTCAGCCATCAACAAAAATATCCAACATAGAAAGCCTAGTCACCAACAATAATATCCAACATAGAAAGTTTTAATTACTAACAATAATATCCAACATAATAGTCTTGTGTCACTAACAAATATATCCAACATATAAAGCCTCACTCACCAACAAAAATATCAGAATTAGAGAATAGCATAGCATGCTCAAATATTTAAAATAGAGAATGAGTTCACCGAATCTGTGGGAATTTGATTTTCCAAAATCTTCGAACAACCTCCATCTTCAATTCGAATAGAATCACGTTTCATGCTCTTCAACCACCAGCCACGCAATATCCATGGTGTATATGCCGCTTAGAAATGGTGTTTACTATTTGCTATAGAAATAGTAAATATTTATTATAGAGTTGTAATTGATGGTTAAAAATAAAATCTATAATAAATAGGATAATTTCTCTTACTCATCGTGGACATATGTTAATAACGTGCTGATGTGTAAATATAATATTTGGTGGTAAGATCAATTTTAATTATTATCATCTCTAATGTATTGTCACATCTGTTGTTGGCATATTAACACGTATTCATATTGGGCATTATAACATTTCTGATAAATAGGAATTCATTTGGGTGATTGTATTGATGGTACAACAATTGAGATAAAAATATTAAGTATTAAAAAATAACTATAATTTTTTATATAACTATTAAGCATAACCCAGAAACAATTAAAATTAATGTTAAAAATAATATTTGAATCCAAATCTTTAATTTGGTTTCTTTTCTATTTAACATTAACGCACAGAATCCACTCCCATTTACTACAAATGCTAAATATAATATTGCTTCCGAAAATAAACCAAGCTTTTGCTTAAAAAATAAAAAATAAACAAAATAAGGAAGAGTACTTCAAAATTTGTGGATACAGTTTTTTCTACATTATTTAAATAAAAAACTGAAAGACAGCTTCTTTCTAGAACGTCAACAAAACGTAATTAAAATTAGGGATGGAGAAAAATACCGAAATATCGAAATATCGGATATATCGTATCAAAAAAATACCGAAATTATCGAAATTTTGGTATACCGTCATTTTCGGTAAGGTATCATACCGTACCGAAGATTTTCGGAACGGTAACGGTATGACAATCCTGATATTGAAGGTATACCGGTACATACCGTACCGAAAATATAATAATATTTTTTATTTTTATTATTATTTGAAAATAATAAATTAAAAATAAAATCATATAAATTAAGAATGAAATCATATCTTCTCTTTTCACGTAACAATATTATTAATATAAACATATTTCTTAATTAAATATCAACAGAAAAAATTATAAAAATTAAAATATATCAAAAAGATTTTGTATGTTAACGGTATATTGAAATAATGATAAGATAAATGGTATATAGATTATGTCATGCCAAAATCATATTGACATCATTTCAAGAATTCGATTTGTCGAAGTAATAGTATATAAATTATCTCATACCGAAACCATACCGACTTATACCGAAATTATACCGAAGATTCGGTATACCGAACTAAGGTATACCGAAAACTTCGGTACGGTAAAGGTATGAGTTTTCCTCATACCGTAAATTTCGGTAAGGTATAAGGTATGGAGAAAAATATCCGGTATACCGTACCGAACCATCCCTAATTAAAATATCTTCCCTTCTGTGTAGAATGAGAATAACACACAATATTTACATTAACAATAATCTATACCATTCAAAAAACAATAATCAATCTCATTTGCCGGTCAAAGTATAATGGATGTCAATTTGTATAATCTAATTGATGTAGCTTTATTTTATTTAATTAATGTGAATTAGTTTTTATCTAATCGCCTTATAATTTATATTTTTATTATTTTAATTATAATTAGTAATTTTAATATTGAAAACAAAATTAAATAAAAATTATATACTTCCTCAGTCCCGCAGGAATGGTCTTATTTCCCATTTTTATTTGTCCCATAAAATAGTTTCATTTTCCTAAAATGGCAAATTTTTTCACACTCACCAATAAAATATTAATTCCACTACACTCACAAACTTTAATTCCGGTGCCGAAAAGAAATGAAACTATACTAATGGTACGGAGAGTATAATATTGTGGTTGGGTGGTTGAATGTTTACTAATAAACTATGCAAAATACTTGTAGTTGAGTTGAAATGATGTTGATGATGTGAAAGATAAAGAAATTCTTTAAATATTGAAATAGTTGGTGGTTGGAGTGGTTAATGTTAGAGGTAATCTAAACAAACATATGTAAAAAAATACTCCCTCCGTCCCAAAACAATTGTCTTGTTTTCCTTTTTCGTCTGTCCCAAACAATTGTCATCTTTCCTTAAATGAAAAGTTAATACACACTCACTATTAAAATACTAATTTCTTCTATCTCTACTCGCATTGGTATCTGTGCCATTTCCAAACAAGACAATTGTTTTGGGACCGAGGGAGTAAGTATTATCAACTGATGTATTATAAGAAAATAGTCACGCCATTTGTTTTAATTTTTTTAGTAAATTAAAATAATTATTTTTTATTTATTTAATAGATTATATAACGAACATTATTAGAGCAAACCTGGGTATTAGACTATTAGTTAAATATTGCTTATATATTATTTTTCATTTCATATAATCTATATCTATATATATATTAAAACAATACCGGATGCAATTTATGGTAATATATAAGTTCATTAATTGTTCATTAAATGGACTACTCACTCCATTAATTATTTTGTAAAATATTCTATATTTATCTCATTTTGATTTTTCATCACTTTTTTAGGAAAGATTTTTGGAAATATCTCTAAATTAATTATGGTGAAAGAGGAAGCAACAACTTAATTGGATTATATTGAATTTTCGTACAACAATATTTTAGAGTCTTCAATGGACATGAATCAAAATAAAAAATTATTGGTGGTATTGAATAAAAATTATTTTAATTTTATATTAAAGACTTTTGAAAAATATCTCTAAATTAATTAGGGTGATAGAGGAAGCAACAACCTAATTTAATTATATGGAATTTTCGTACAACAATATTTTAGAGAGCATGGCGTGAACATGAATCAAGATTAATAGCTATTGGTAGAATTGAATAAAAATTATTTTAATTTTATATTTAAATATTTTTGTCTGGAAGCTTATTTAATAATTTTAATTATACAATTTATTTTAGTATAATATACTTACTAAATATATAAATATTGCATAATAGAATATAGAATATCACAGAGTTAGAAAGCGATCATCTACAAAATAGTACGAGATCATATCTATATATATATATATTAAAACAAGACCGGAGACAATAAATGAAAATATCCAGCTGCATTAATTGCACTATTAAGTTCATTAATTAAAGAATAAAACATTTTAATTTTTAAAAAGTGAGATCATCTTTAATCATACACTCAAATAATTTCTAAATTAAGTATAAAACCTTATGAAATAGTTACCAAAATTAAAAATAATCTATAATAAATTGAACAAGAATCATAAAAGATGTTTATGAATTATTTACGAAAACTGAAATTGATATAAAATCTTATAAGTTTATTTTAAAAAATAAAAATAATTATAATTGTTTTAAATAAATTATTTTATTAATCATTATACGTTAAATATAATGATTGTATGGAATTAATCATAAATCTTTTATATATAAACCCAATTCAAATTTAATTATATTAAATAAATCTAATTTATATTTATTTTTTAAATGATATATATAAAAAAGGAAATAAGATTGTATAAAGATATTAGAACTATTAGTACGTAATTTTGAATAGATTTAGAAGTTTTAGATAATTAATTTAAAATAAACAACTCAAAATAATAAGTAGAAGATTACAATTTATTTAGTCAATAATGTTTTGATTGTACACATATATAGATCGAATATATTTTATTAATTAAGGAAGTAATTTCATCGTGATTTTATAATTGATAATTAAATTAAACACAATCCTTAAATCATGACAATCAAATTTTGGACCTTTTTATTGTTATTTTTGCACTATAAATATAAGTCATCCATTTACAATTTCATCATTCTCTATTTCCTCTCATATGAAAAAAAAAATTGGATTATGCTTATTTGTTTAGTTTAGTCTTATGTTCTTTTGCATTGTAGATCATATTATTTGATTTCAAATGAGATTCAAATAATGAATCAAGCATTTTGTAAGGACGATGGCAAAAACAAAGGAATGAATATTTGCTTAAAGCTTCGCATTTCAGTGCGAGATCAGCAGACCGGTTGTAATTTGTATTGTATGGTTTATCATATTTCTTTTTCTTTTTTTCTTATTTTTGTCATGTAAATTCTCTATAATTCGTAGAACTTGATCAAATTAGTGTATGCAAAGTGCTAAGAATAAATAATTATTGATGAGTGTTAAATATCACTTT
Source organism: Plectranthus barbatus (assembly GCA_026898455.1). Taxonomy (NCBI): domain Eukaryota; kingdom Viridiplantae; phylum Streptophyta; class Magnoliopsida; order Lamiales; family Lamiaceae; genus Plectranthus; species Plectranthus barbatus. The sequence goes on from JAPKLW010001210.1 coordinate 4,674, forward strand.
TCTAATCTCATTCTCATCATTTCGAATGGCTTGAAATGAGATTTTTATTCTTTATTTTATTGATGTATGTATGATGTATTAAGCAATTTTATGGGTTATAACATATTTCGTATTAAAGTCTTAAATGGTAATACATGTATAAGTAAATTAATATAATGTTATATTATTAAACAAATATATACCACATAAGATATTAAATTGATTTGTAAATATTTTGCTAACAAATTATCTTCCATAGCATGATAAGTGATAATCGAAGATTATGCTAAAACTCAATGAATATTATTTTGATTTTGAATGCTTAATTTACAATTAGTTTATTTTTTATTTATATATATTTATAACTATAAATTAGTGCCTAAAATATTTATCTAAAGTTAATAGTTGATAAAATAATAATTATATAATTATCAACTCATAAATATCGCAAACGTATTAAAAAGATTAGTGTTATTTAGTATTTAATATTTGTTTGAATATTGATTTTATTAATCAGTTAGAATAAAAAAAATGGATTAAGAATATTATTAAATGAGATAATTGATAAAATAAAATTAAAAAAACTGTAAAGTGGTTGCAAATACAATTACAATTTAATTTTAAAATTTTATTTGTTTAAATATTGATTAGGTTGATCAATTACAATAAAATTGAAAAATTTTACGTTATTTATTATTAAGTAAAATAACAACTAAAAAATATTATATAAAATAGCTAATTAGTCACAAATACAATAGCAATTGGTCATGTAAGATAAAACGGTAACAATTAAATATAACAAAAGTCTATTAATAAATTCTAAGAAATGAAAATGATTTTAAAAAATCTTTCATGTCTAAGTTCTTAATTTAGTTTTATACTTTTTAGTATTATTAATATTAAAAAAATTGCATGACTTCAGAATGTTCCCCATTAATAAAAAAAAATAGATTTAAAAAAACCAATAAAAATATCAATTATAGAAAAAATATATATAATTTTATAAATTAAGGAAAAAACACTTGCATAATATCAACACAAAATTATCAATCAGATTAAGTACATGATTTTTTAGTTAAGGATATATTATTTACATAATTATCAATTTATAAATATCAATTATATAATTAAGGAAACAAATTGTTTCAAATATCAATAAAATGAATAAGAAATATTGTCATAAGTTATTATTAAATGATATATATATATATATAGGGGTGCATTCTAGGTTGAACTCATCTTCCTGAATGAACTTTGAACTTTCATTGTTTTGTGTGTAATTGATCATTATTTCATGTATAATATCTCATTATAGTATCATATACACTACAATGATCAATTACACACACAACAATGAAGTATCATAATTAAGTATTATAATGAACTATCATATAAACTACAATGATCAATTAAACACACAACAATGAAAAGTTCATAGTTCATTCACAACATTTAGTTCGGATTTGAACACAACTCTATATATATATATAACAAAGTGGTTGCAAAACTAATATCAAATCGGATATATAATTAGATTGGATTCAGTATTTAAGAATATTAATTACTAAATTAAAAAATAAGATAATTCATAAATGAATATAAAATCAAATCGTTATAAGGTAGCAAAGAATTAATGCGAGATAGAATCGATGTGAAGATGTATTAACTAATACTATTAAATATTATTTTTTCCGTCCCACTCGAATTGTTACACTTACCAAATCGGGCGTCCCAATCGAATAGTTACATTTCAAAAATGATATTTTTTTCACACTCAACAATAGAATATTAATTCAACTTATACTCAAAGTCTTTAATTTCCGTGTCGAAAATTAAATTAAATATTCTATTTGGACGGAGGTAGTATATTTTAGTGCACAATAAATTTGGAAAAGTTGAACCACACAAAATAAAGCTGATAGAATAACAAAATTGATGAACGAATGCATGAGAATTAAAAATTAAGATTTATGTTAAAGTAGTCAATAAAAAAATTATGAGTTTCGTAACGAGGAATTCAAATAGTGAATAATTTTAACTAGAACACATGAATTCACAACACATGACGGTTCTAGAAATAGTTGCTATGAGATATATGCATTATTGGTGATAAAATAATATTGCATAAAAGACAACATAACTCAGAGGATTATCTAACCGTCATAAATGGTAACAAATCAAATTGCATGTCAAGGAATAGATGTCAAAGTTTAATATGCATAAAGTATGTATTAAAGCAAATAATTAAATATTTATCAAATGAAAAAAATAATATGCATGACTACATCACTCATAAAAGTTTGTTTTGATTTTAAAAGGGAAAGAGAATGAGAAGTGAAAGGCTTAAAATTTAAAAAATTTTAGCAACAAAATACTAAAAGTTACTCCCTCTATCCCGCCTCTTTAGTTCCATTTTTCATTTTCCTTTGTCCCATTAGATTAGTCTCATTCCTAAAATGAAAAAAAAAAATCTCATCACATTAATAAAATATTAATTCCACTACACTCACAAACATTGATTACTGTGTCCGGTCAAAATGAGACTAATAATCGGGGACGGAGGGAATATTACATATTAATAAATAATAAAAATTGTTTCGTATTAAAAAAATATAAATTACGAAATAAAACTCATTCATATCAATAAAATAATATTTTTTTTGAGTTTTCAATAAAATAATGTTTAAACTTTGAGTTGAATTCAAGACTCATAATTACAAAATAAATTAATTAAAGTAAATGAAATGTATACTAATATGCTATCAAATATAAACATCAATTTATATTATATATATTATTATACAACTTTACAATTTACACATAGAAAAATTTATATTATTTATTTATAAATAAAATATCGAAGCAATATTATTTCAACACAAATAATTATAGTTCCCACGCATCGCGTGGGTGCAATACTAGTATATATTAAAACAATACCGGAGATAAAATATGGTAAGTTTGAGATGCATTAATTGTTCATTAAATAAATGTTTAGTTCATTAATTAATATGTAAAACATTCTATAATTATACATAATCAAAAATCTATTAGAGATTAAGTTTTATTTTTAGGAAAATCATTTTAGTAGATATAATTTAACAACTATAAAATTATTTATAATAATTTATGAATGTTTAATTATATTTTGTAGATATAAATTTTTATTTAATATAATATTAGTTGGCCAATTAATTCATATTTTATATATTATTTTAATTCATACATATCATAGTTTTAGTTGGCCAAATAATTATGGAATTATATCTAGATCTTAACGACATATTCATATAATTAGGAGATTAGATGACATATTTAACAAAATATTATTAAATTTTTTAAGTTATTAACTCAAGAAAATATGTAAGATTTTAATCTACATATTTTAGGTAAATATGTGTAAATCTATTAAATTGATTTCTCTTGAATTATTATTTCTCTAAAATTAATCTATATATTTTAGAAAAGTATTTAGAAATCAATTTGACCGATTTATGGCACTTTTAACAAAATATCATCAAATCGTTTACTTTATTTAAGAAATGAATTATGGAAGATTTTAATCTATATATTTTAGGGAAATATATATAACACAATTACATTGATTTTTCCTAAATTATTATTTTTCTATAATTAATCTATACCTTTTCAAAAAATCTGTATAATTCAAGTATACATCAATTAGATTAGACTGATTTTTGGATTACACAAATTAAATTTTAGGATTAGGTCTATATATTTTTGGAAAAATATGTACAAATCAATCATATTGATTTTTTTCTTAAATATTATCTCCCTGTAATTAATCAACATATTATTGTGTGAAAACATTCTTTAATTATCTCCCTGAAATAAGTAGGCAAATTATGATTAATTAAAAAATGAAAATATGTATCAAATTTTAGAATTTTTTTTCTTTGTTTCGAAATCTTCTCTATTTTAGTTAAAACATTTTAAAATATATACAATCTCAAATTTCTTAGTTACATAATTAATTACGCAAATACAAGTGTTTAAATTAGTTTTAAAATCTTAAGTTAATTACCTATTTAAATTTTAATTCGATCGATTTAAATAAAATATAAAATTCCATAATTGTTCTTTTATAAATTTGTATTAATTATTATAGGATATTGTGCTAAGGGGTTTAATTATATATAGTACTAAATTTCTTTCAATTAATTTAGTAGATCATGAATTGAAAAAATATTTATGGTAAATGTGGGAGATGGTGTTTCCTTATCAAATTTAGTGATTCTCCTCTATATAAAGCACACATCCACACCACCTAATATAATGAACATAATTCAATCAGATCAAATAGAGAGCTAGAATTAAGCAAGAAAGAAAAGAGCTATGTCTATTTTTCTTCTTCTATCATGTATATCTATATATCCAAGTTGATATTATAAATCTTAGAATACATCATTTTTGAATAAGGAACTTTGTTTTTTGTGCAGTCATTGCAGGTGTGGAGGGTAAAGAGAAACACACGATTGCAGATTGTGACAAAATGGATTTCAAAGAATTGTGCACAGAATTTTACGAAGGAGTTGGATCATGTGCTCCTAATCGAATATATATTATTGTTTGTAATTGCACCTACGATTATGATTTATACCTCATCAATGTTTGTACTTCATTCATACAAAATTATGTAATAATATACATACAAGATTTTATGAGAACTATAAAATTATTGATTTTGGGAAGTATTTTAATTATAATAACCATTAATATTTGTTTCTATATTTATTGAATATGAAACAAGTAAATATGGTTGATCCAATAATATAGTTTAATCATTTGTTGATTTTTATGATATTGAGAATTTTTTGCATTCGAACTCAAACTTGTGCTTCAAAGTTGGCAACCTCGACTCATTGTTTTGATCTTGATTATTTGATCCCATTTGAGAATTTTTAGGGAAATACATTTTGTAATTGAGTATGATAGTACAAGTTGAGTTCTAATTGTGCATTTCATCATATTTTTTTTTCAAATAAGTAAGTATAATTATTTAATTAAAAAATATCGATATTATATTAGTGTTTTTAATGAACAATAAAATTTGAAGTCCGTAAAATATTTTAAAATTGAATTATCTTATATTAAAAAGAAACAAGGGTTGCACAATTTAATCTATATTTTTAAGGGAATATGCGTGATTTGTGATTGATCTTAACTTAATTGTTATTTCCCTAAAATATTTGGAGGAATTATTATCCATTTTCAAGAAAATAAAAAGATGTATCAACTGAATTTAAAAAATACTTCGTAGCTATACTTTATTTTTATTTTGTTGAAAATATACATATTTTGTATATGTATAAATTAGTTTTTCCATAATTATTATTTTCATATAACATTCATGAGAAGAATAATAAATTTTCAAGAATAGGTCAATATGTATCAAATTAGATATTAGAAATTTTACGACTTTTATTTCAAGATTTTAAAAATATATATATTTTGGAATATGCATAAATTAAGTCAATATGTATCAAATTAGATATTAGAAATTCTGCTACTTTTATTCCAAGATCTTAAAAATATATATATATTGGAATATGCATAAACCAGTTAGATTCATTTTTCCTTAATTATTATTTCCCTTATAACATATGTGAGAATTACTATTCACATAGATAAATATTTTATTAATTATTTTTATATAAATAATTATAATCATAATCCCAAAATTTAAGGGTAGGCCTGATATCAATTATTTTCCAATTGAGTTCATCAAAAACTTTATGGCAAATTCTCAGATGAGACGGTCTCATCATTTTTATTGTGAGACGAATTTAATGAAATGATGTGTTTTTTTATTGCAAATAATGTATTTCTTTGTTGTAAATAATGTAATTTTTAAAAATGAAATGTTGTATTTAACTTATTAAAATGATGTATTTAGGCCCGTCTCACAGTAAAAAAATGGTGAGACCGTCTCTTAGAAGACCAACTCAAAGTTTATATAAGGATACTTATAACTTTTTTTAATTTTAAAATTAAGAAATAGGATATTTATTTCCTTATAATCCTAGATTAAAAAGAAACCAGGAGTACAAGAATTAAATCATATAATTAATTTATATAATTTAGAAAAATATAAATGATCCAATTAGATTGAATTTCTTTAATTATTATTTACTTATAATATGTATGAGAATTATAATCCATTTACAAGAAAAAAATATACGTATCATACTGAATTTAAAAATAATTCGTAATTATACGGTATAATCTTTAAAATACATATATTTTGTATATGCATAATGCAAGTAGATTAACTTTTCCTTAATGATTATTTCTTTATAGTTTTAATGCTTAATTTAATTAATCAATTGAAAATAACCAACAAAAAATATCATTTAGAGAGAAACTAAGTTTACACAATATTAAAAAAACGGGACGAATCTAGATGAAAATTTAATAGTATGTAGCACGTTATATGTTGTTTATTTGAATCTATCGAATTTATGTTACTTGACCGGTTAATCATATCACATATATTAAGTCCCCACACATCGTGTGGGGTGCAATACTTGTACTGTTTTAGTTAATTACACTATCACTAAAGCCGCACCATAGAATTTGTTGTGTCATATATCATTGATTCATAAAATTAAGATAAATAATAATATTTGTGGCAAATATAAATTTTGTTAAATAAAACTATTGATATTATATAAAATTAGAGTGACAGTAACAAAATAATGCTTCTCAATATGTTTGAAAAACCAAAAACATTATATTATTATCTAAACTCAAATCTCAAAAACCAATTCAGGTTTCAAATATAGATTTTTGGGGCATTTTAATTCCTGAATGAAAAGCTTATCTTTTACATTTTGAATCGAACAGTTAAATCTATGGATTGACAATTTGTTTAAGAAAATACTAGCATATCATTTTCCTAGTTATTGGACTTAGAAGTGGGCCTTCAAATACTTAGAAGCTTGGGCTCTCAAATGCCTGCATTAAATCAAAGTTATCTTTTTCTTTTGTTAAAATCATTTTATTATTTGTCTTAAAGTAGGGCAGTGGTTTCATTCCCATCTCAGATCCCTATAAAATCTACAGTCTGAGACTCTGAGCATAGTAAGTTGTACCGCAATAGTTTTTTTTTTTTTTGTGAAATGTTTGTACATCAATAGTTAATTTGTAATACCCCCGCCCCCCCCCCCACTTTATTAACTGGGTGTGTGTCAACTTGTGAAGTACACTTTAGTTTTAATTTTTCGAAAATTTGAAGAATAAAGTCTGCTTTGATATTCCAATATCACCGCATCTCTCACACAGTTTATCCATTTCTAAATTTCCCTTCATTCTTTCCTATCTTTTTCATGCAATAAATGATACCAAAATTACATTACTACTCTCTCTCTCTTATCCACAATTTTGGTATATATTTTAGACCCAAAATCTTAAATAGCCACATTCACTATATAAAAATCCCAAATAATCATTATTATTTATTCATTCAAGAAATAGCCAATTTTACTAAATTATCCTCAATTTTAAAATTTTCACTCCATGAAATAAAATGAAATTACAAACCATTTTTCTTAATTTTTTTATTTTCATTAATTAACACTTAATTGTAAATTACCTATTCTAAATCACAAATAAGAAAAATAAAATAACAAACATAATGCAAAATATTTTACTATTTTTTTCAGTTTTTTTATTTGAGTTGCAAATAAAAAAATTGCCAATGGTGCATATTGAAATCGCAAATTGTCTCATATTGCTGCATAATTATTTTTTGTGTTTTTTAGTTTGTTGATTTCAGTAAAATTTGTGCTTAAAAAAATAGGAGTAATTAATTTCTTTTAAAATTAATCGCAAAATTACTTTAAGACAACTAGGAAAAATATATTTAGTTTTTTCCTTCAAATTGCAAACACCATTATTTAATTTTTTATTTATTATTTAAAAATACATGATTAAAACTTAATCGGAAATTTGGTATATATATTTTTTAGTATTAATTTGAGTAATAAAAAATTATTTTTTAATAATAATTGGTCAAATTAATAAACCTATAATAAATAGGTTAATAGTAAGGGTAATTGTGGAAGTTTATATAAATTTGAACATTTATTGTATGTATACATAATAGTGACTATTTAAGATTTTTTTATAAGGAAAGTGATTATTTTTATATATTTACACTATATTTTATCCCATTTAAAAACAAGTTATGTTTCTAAGAGGGAAACGAATCTACGGGTGCAAGAATATATTAATTCCTTCATCCCAAATTAATAGTCTCAAAGTGAAATGGTGAATGTAAAAAAATTTGTCATTTTAAAAAATGAGACTAATAAATGGACAAATCGAAAAGAAAAATGGGACTAAAAAATTGGGACGGAGGAAAGGCATTTTTTTGGCCCATGATGTCAAAATGAAAGCTGAAATGAATAATAATCGAAGGCTTCCAACTAAAAATAATAAAGGAAGGTCTTGGGTTAGGCAGACCTAAACGATTTAGACGGATTTTATCCATTAATCCAAGCTCAAGCCCATATAATATATCATAATTGAGATTAATAAATCTTATTTGGGATGGGTCAACCCATTTAAATAGGATAAAACCCGCCTAAATCGTTTAGGCATGTCTAACGCAAGTTTTTGCCAAATAATAATAATTTCAAGAAAGTAATGAGGACTAGAAAAATTATTCGTTTTTTTTTTTTTTCTTTTTCTGTAGCGTTGCATAGTAATTGGTGGATAGTAAATAGGGTTTAACAGAAGAGGGAAGAAAATATGAGGACATCCAGAAAAACATAACTCAATGAAGAAAACAGCAGATAAATTGTTGTAGTGAGAGAAGTTAAGAGAGAGAGGAGAGGTGGGACAGTCCTAGTGAGAGAGTATCAGATTAGGAGTTAAGAGAGAGAGGAGAGGTGGGACAATCCTAGTGAGAGAGTATAGATTAGGATCTGCCTCAATTTTACAATACGTTTGACATGGATGCATCATCTATTTCCTTTTCCCAAAATGCCCCTCACAATCTCAGAACTATGGCTAAGATACATAGTGGTAAAACTGCCATAAATAGGATCATTTTTATGTTCCAACATAATGCCATCACTTTTTATTGCCTGCAACTCTGTAAGGCTACGTTGCAAGGTAAAATAGCTTATATTTCATTTTCTATTTTGTTAAAATTCAAATTATGGTTTTAAATTTAATAGGCAAATTCTCATATAATACGGTCTCATCATTTTTATTGTAAGATAAATTTAATGAAATAATGTGTTTCTTTATTGCAAATGATGTCTCACCATTTTTATTGTGAAACGAATTTAATGAAATTATGTGTTTCTTTATTACAAATGATATATTTCTTTGTTGCAAATAATGTAATTTTAAAAAATAAAATAATATATTTAACTTATTGAAATTATGTATTAAGATCTGTTTCACAATAAAAAATGATGAGATCGTCTCTCAGAGACCAACTCAATTTAAAATAAGTAGGGGTCTTGATTTTCTCACCTCTCTTAAAAAATATGATACACGATTCAAAATCGCAAATAATTTGTCCCAAAATTCAATATTATGGAGATTTTATCCCAAGTATTTTTAGTTAGGATTTTTACCAGTATTTTATTTTGTCACCAAATGTTATTTGAAGTTATTGACATAGTTAATTTATAGTTGAGTCATGTGTAGTTATTATTAAGTGGAAATATTTTTAAATACCCATTTTCATAAAACATGTATAAAAAATACCCACTTCTTATAACACATATAAAAAATATCCAAAAGTACAAAATTTTACATGGGAAAGTGGGTTTTGCCAAATTTGATTCAATCATTATTTACATGATAATGATATGATTACTTAAAATAGATTTTGTAATTAAGATATTAATTTCAGATATAAAAAAAATTGAAAATTCATATTATGTAATTTCAGTCCGCGTCTGATCCGGGTCAGACTCGTGAAACATACCGGAACCGACTCAATAATAGGGGCACAAGACATGGAACAGACCGAAACCGACCCAGTTCTGAACCGGGTCGACATCTGGTCTGATCCGGGTCGGTTTCGGTCTGTTCAATGGCTTTTTTGTTTTTTTTCATATGCTTAATTTCTCCTACTTTTTCACGCACTATGGCCCAATAAAGTAATAAATAATCTGACATGAAAATTACATGACCATCGATTATTTACATGCATTATTGTCCTATGTGCATTATTTTCCCAACTTTTTACATACAATATTGGTCAAATGAGCTCATAAAGTATATTGACATGAATAATGCATGACAATCAATTTTCTTTTTGACTACATGAGTGGATGGTAATTTTGCGTACACTGCAATGCAGATGAGTAAATGGTCATTCACTGTATTTGACAAGTCCAATCAATTCATGAAAATAATTCAGATTGGTTTGTCTATAAAATCCAATTCATTTGCAAAAGACGAAGCATACACATTCACTATATCTTCGTTCTTTATTCTCTCCATCTTCTACAGATTCACTTAATTTTCTCATTTTCCTCTTTTTGAAATGGATAATTGGTGCACTATATTTGTTCATTACAATGGGCAATTTGATGATTCATCCAACTACTTGGGTGGAGAGGAAAGGTTAGTTTACATCCCAATGACCAATCTTTCCATACAGTATCTAAGAAATAGCATCCAATCGCTTTTGGATTCCAAAAATATTCAACTTCAGTATAATCTCTATTATACAGCCCAGAGTCGTAGTGGAAGAAATGTAAGATCGTTGTTGGCGACGGATGTTGATCTGCAGCGGCTTTGCTCTATTTTTTTAGAGCCCAATGTTTATGTTGTTTTCAACAATGTAATAAACATTGGTGTTGGAAGTTCTCAGTGGGATCCATCCCCGTACAGACCGTTCATATCTTCCTTTAGTCCACCGCCGAATGCTACTTTCAGTCCATGTTCGGAGGACCTTCAAAGGTTCGATTCTTCTATGTTCTTTGATCAACCTTACGAAGGTGGTGCAAGCGGGAGTTCACATATTCCCAACTTAAACGAGGGTGGTGGTTTAGTGGAGTCTGAAGATGACGATAATGAGGAGGAGACTGAAGACTCGTCTGAGTCAGAGGATGAGGATTTCAACCAGTCTTTAATGCATTGTACGGTGGCTGAATTTTCTGCCTGGGTGCAATCTGTTGGTGGTATGAATGCTTTTGTTTCAAATCTTTTGCTGGCTCATCCTCTACCTGAAGGTCTGGAAGTCCAATTAAATAATTGGTTACTTCCAATCATTCCATTGGATACTTCTGATTCACCCGTCCTGCAAGACATCGCAGCCATACTGGACCAGGAGTTGATGGAGGGTGCCATATTTTGGAGCAGAGATGATCTGCTCATTGTTGTTGGTCTCTGGGATATGGAGCAGAGACAAGAATTTAAAGTTGTCCGGTCTGATAGTACTCGTGTTGAGTACAAGTGCAAACGAGATGAGATTTGTTCGTTTCTTATATGTGTTAAGTGCAAAGCTCACTGTTGGATTGTACGCAAGTTCAAATCTATTCATAGTTGTAGGATGAATCTTGCTGGAGTTGGTGCACGTAATGTTTGTTCAAAAGCTGTGGCTGCTTATTTTGCAAGGAAGATGCGACGGCAAGGGTCACTCATCAAACCGCGTGAGAATATGGCCGAGCTGCAAAGAAGTTTTGGCATCCGTACGACTTATGGTTCTGCGCTAAAAGCACGGAATGCAGATACACTCATCCTCCTCCTCTCCGCCTCCTCCGGCCTCCTACTGGTCTCACCACCAGGTACACTCGTCCTCCTCCTCTCCGTCTCCTCTAGCCCTACGACTCCAATCACGACTCCTATCACGTGCCAATACCTCTCTCAAGGCCGCATCATCTACATCTGTGTAATGACGGCATCTAGATGCACGGAATAAGTCTGTAACTAAGGGGATCACCCTCTCTGTCAGTGCCTCATGAATAACGGTCCGGATACTATCCAATATATTCCCAGATGGACGATGTCTCCTAGTATCCCGGGAATCCCCATTGGAAGAATGTGCATGATGCCTCTGACGAGTGTGTCTTCGTGACGGTGTAGCGGTCTCCGACGGTGATCCTCCCAAATTTGGTGGCTGTGATCCTCCCTCTGTCTCCCCACCAGCTCCTCTCCCAACCCGTCCTGCACCCCGTCCAGCACCCTCTTCTGCACCCCGTCCCGCACCCCGTCCTGCACCCTGTACTGGATTCTCTGGCAGTCGGAACTATACCCCAATCGGATTGTCCATCTTTGCAGAAGTAAAATACAACATCTCCTTCTCGGCAAGAGAAGCCTCCAAATTAGAAATCACTTCAAGCTGTGAATTAAATTACTAACAATTAGAAAAATATTAAAGGATAATCTAGATAGCCAACAAATTACATACCTCATCTTGAACGAAGAATTGCCCCCAATCAATCGTATCCGGCCTCGAAAACTCCTATTTCGTAAATTGAGGGAGTGCATCGGGCCTTCGCAGAATAGCGCAGGCACGACCCAACTTAGGAATGACCTCATAGGCCCACACCTACAAAAAATAACATAAAATATTTCACTCTTGTAGGTGTAAGAATTAATTAACAAAATTAAATTATACCTGTAACGGCCAAATAGGTCCGCCTAAAATAAAGCTCCCACCACTGAGTCGATCTGCTGTGGAAGGGGCAAGGTCCAAATAATAACATAAACACTGAAAAACATATGCCCCCCATGGAAATGAACTCCACCTACCCAAATCCTCAACCAGAACATATACCCAACTCTCAATCTTTCGTTTTTCAGAAAGTCCTAAAGCAAAATTCCACGTTGCTAATATATTAACCACCCTCAAGTATAAACCCTGATTAGTGCGTTCTATTTTTTTTTATCCCTTAAAATCATTAATAATTTTCTAGCGCTAAGATTCTTACCCCCACAAACTGTACGAAAAATCAAAGTGCTAGAAGGATCATGATCGGCACATGGATCAAAAGCACTAGAACCAAAAACAAATCCTGTAACTAATGCAAATTCGGGCACTCCAAATTCTATAATCTGCCCATTAATACAAAACCATAAAGCATTAGGGGATTCACTTGTAACTTGAAAGCCTAATAGCTCTATTAATGGTTGCGATGCACTAGGACCATTTTTTTTCCAAATTAATAAGTTACCGAAAGACCCATTAATAAATTGATTAAGCAACCCTTGACCCCCTATCGAATATAATGTATCATTAATAGTTTCTAAAGTGGTCACTTTAGTGTCTAAGACCATCCCCAACCGAAAAACCCAAACCCAAACCAAATATGCAGTAAATGTCACATCAAACACCATTCTTCTCCAACCGAAAACACTAAACTCAAACTCAAAAGAATATTCTCAGTATATTCCTTTTATCACAACTTTCCAAACTTTTTAAATACAACCAATATCTTTAACAAATTTGCAATTTGAACCATTTATTAATTTCAAAGAAAATAAATTATTACAAGATAATTAATTATTAAAAATAAAAAATATTATTAATTGAATAATCATTTAAACTATAAATTTATCACTTATTAAAAATTACTTAAATAATAAAGAAATTAAAAATAAATGATATTAAGATTATATTAAAACATGTTTACGGTACAAATGATAGATTTATAAAATATAAATATATCAATGCTTATTTAATTTTATTAAGCTTAAATTTAATTATAAAAATATAATAAATTTAAAAGCAAATAAAATATTAAATGGTACTATGTAATTTTATTTATTCATACATTACTTTTTTACTAAATAATAATAATAATATAATTAAATAATATATATATATATATATATATATATATTTATATATTACTAGAACAAATAATTAAAGACTATAAAATTCATAAATGCCAAATTTATAAAATTATGAAAGTTTGGCGGTTAAAGTGTAAATTTTTTAAAGAAATGGTGTGATGAACAGTACAACACCATATTTGGTGTAATTTGGAGAGAGAAAACTGCAAAACGCAAAATGGGATGGGTTTTGGTGTTCGGTTGGAGTTGATTTGAGTTTTGGGATGGGTTTTGATGTTCGGTTGGAGATGCTCTAAGTTTACTTTAGTAATTAGACCACAAAAAGAGGGCCTAATCCACCGTGGCTGCAAAAATCAAACACAAAATGCAACAATTATGAAAGATTCGCCAATTTAACATGTAATTTAATTCAACAAAGTGCATAATTCAACAAATTCAACCAAATGCATAATTCAAAATAATTGCAACAAAAATTAATTCAACAAATTCCACCAAATTTCATTCGAATTACTTCAACAATTGCAAGATAAAATAATTCAACAAATTCCACTAATTTCATTCGAATTAATTCACCAAATTGAAAATAAAATAATTCAACAAATTACCAAAAATCAATCCAATTACACACGACATCCATTTAAATAATTCAACAAATTCAACCAAATAATTCGACATTCTTCATTCCAAACATGTAAATAATCAAATTTAACATATACCCATTCCATTCTATGCATACAACCATTAAAATTTACAAAATTTCAAGATAAAAATTCTTGTTCTTTTTTTTCGAAATTTAAACCGTCAAAATCGAAAGAAAATTGGAGGAGTGGGATTTAGAAACTTACTTCTTGGTCGGTTATGTCAATTTAACAATTTGAATCGGTGGTTGGAAAAGATTGAGCAGTCGACTTCGGAAGGGGACCAGACCTGTTTTTGTTTCGTGAGCAACCGACGCTGAATGGGGAAAAAATGAATTTCGCTTGTTGATATATTTTTTTTTCAAAACTTTGACCGGGTCGGTATTGGGTCGGTATCGGGATTACCGATACCGACCCGGGTCGGTTTCGGGTTTACATGCGGGTTCGGTCGGTTTTTTAGCGGTTTCGGGTCTAATCTGATTCGTGTTGGTTTCATTATGAACGAAACCGACCCGACCCGACATCGGCCTGATCCGGGTCAAATCGTGGTCTGATCCACTTTTAATTTTTTTTTTTACGAAAATCTAATTTTTCAAATAACTTCTAATTCTATTTTTTTTAAACATCCGAATATTTCCAGTATTTTAAATTATAAAGCTAATAAAATTTAAATAAAAAATTATTGTTGTTTGAAAAAAATTACATTGACATGTGACTTCAACTGAAAAGTGTATTTTTTGATATTTTTGATATGTGTTATAAGAAGTGAGTATTTTTGATATGTATATTAGGGTGAATGAGTATTTTGAATTTCTACCTCTATTATTAATATTATTAGTATTAGTATTATTATTAATAATCGAGAGTATTTTACGAAACCAAGTTGAAATAAAATAATTTATCGATAAAATAAAAATATGGGATAAAAACCCTAGAAAAATTCTTGAATAAACCCCTTAATAAAATATATGTGGAATAAAAAAATCATAACAGGAAACCCTATTCATTGCAAATTAGAGTATAGCGATAATTAGGGGCACGAAATGAGTGAATTAGTGTAACTAAGTGGGCCTAGAGGTCAAATTCGGCTTTAATAAAATTGACTTTGTAGTTGAGCAATATTTTAAGAGTGCAGTATACAGTGATACACTAACTACTGAGAACATTTGTTGGATTTTAAATTTAAGTGAGTGATAACTGATGAAGAAAAACTAAATGTAAAGGAAGATAATGTTGATAGAGGTTCGGATTCAAAATTGATCAAATGTCCAATCTTCGTTCATTTGAATAAAAATCACTAAATTCATTGTTTTCGATAATCAAATACGGATCATAATTACAAATTTTATCCAAGGGGAAGTCTCTTCCACTTCGAGTCGCATGATTTCTAATTCAAGCTTTTACCTAAATAATCCGCTTGTTTAGCTCTTCAGTTGACTTCCAGTTTGTAGCTTTGAGTTATTCACAAGAGAGTTGATTTGATAGAATGTTTTTCTTTGTAGGCGAGTTGTGATGATCTCAGATCCACTATTTATTCCAAAATTAATGTCGTATCCATGATCAAATTCAAAACTTTCTCATTATTAGAAAATTTTATTATTATTATTACTCTAAAATCATGAAGATATTACTTTTATAAAATTATTTATTTTATATTTCTTTCTAATTGTAGCTCACGAGTCGAATATTATGATACTCATTTAATTAATAAACGAGTTTTACTAGTCAAGTTCGAACGAACTTTTATAAAATCGAAATTCGAGTATCTCACGAACAAGTTGGTTTATTTAGAGCCAAAATTCTATCGAAAAATTTCATTGAATCACTAGAAGAACAAATCCAATACATCAAATATAAAAAAAAAAATGATAAAAGATGGATATGCAATATTTGAGATGAAGATTTGTTGTCTTGTTAGAACCTTAAAGATGTTCTCACTCTCTCTCCTTCCCACCACATCACTCTAACGTTCGTAGCTGTGAGGTCTCGTGAAACAGAAAGCTGCAGAGACAAAAAATCAGACTATATTTATGCATAAAAATAGTTATTAATATAATCTTGTTGCATGGAATTGGTTAGAAAAACCTGAAATATTCTGCTCATTTAGGTGCAGCCCTTTCTCTCTCTTTCAAACATGACAAATATTACGTTGCAGACTATCGAGAAACTAAGTTGACCTAATTTAGAAGTTTTAGATGCGAATATTGCCTGCCCTCACCCCCAAATCCCACCACAAATACGATTCCAGATTTTCAAATTATTAACACATTTCACCTTAGTATTCTACATCTATTTCTGCCTATATCAATGTGTAACCACCTCTTGTATTTCCAAATTTTTTTTTTGGAGGTTAACAAACTCCCAACAATCGTTAAAAGTAACCAATAATTCCAAATCTCTTGTATTTGAAATGGAAATTGATGTTAAATTCTCAAATGATGAGATAGAAAATCTATTTAATGATTCGGGGCAGAACTTAATCAGAATGGCAATGTAGATAGAGTCAAATTGGACGAATAAATGAGGGTATCATTTTTGTTATATTTATTTATTTTGGGTATGTCGCAATTAATTATTAGTATTAGGTCATGTTGATGCCCTAAACAGTTTCTCCCTCTCTCTCTCTTAATTAAAAGAAAACAGTAAAAAAAAAAAAGAGTGGGATGGAGGTGGGAAATAAAGAAGAGTAGTTGGGTGAATCGAGGAATAAAGGAGAGGATAAGGGGAGAAAATGGAAATAAGAAAAAAAGAGAAAAAACAGACGTAACGTATCACTGACAAGACTGAGAAAGAGAGGAGGGGTTGGGACAGCAAGGTCCTGTCTTTATCATTTTCGTCTCCTTATGCCGTGAAACCCGGACTACAGTCCCACACCCCCTTATCCCCACCCTTTTTTTTAAATTTTTTTTTTTGAAACCCCTACAAATAAATTTTAATGTTTTTATTTTATTTATGCTATGTTTTTTGAGGGATTTGTTGAGGAATCTATGATATATTTTCTATGTTTTATTTTCATGAATGATTGAACAATTTATTTGCTTATTTTTCTTGTATAGTATATGGCTTTTGGCCAATCACATTTGTTTGGACCAGACAAACCAAATATGTCTAAACAACATAAAAGTAGATTTGTAGGGAGAGCCAAATGGCTTGGCAATTGTGGGCTAGCTCCAGACTCGGAAAAATGAACGAAATCAAGCTTATGTTGACAGTTTCTTGATTTCTATATGAAAAAGAGAAAAATGTATACAAGAAAGATGGAGATCTTGGGAAAATGTCTCTAGAAATACGTATATAGATTATAATGAAGAAAATTGAATGCATTTGATATCAAATATAGGTGTTACAAAATCATGGGGGTGGGGGGAATTGTGGCATCAATGTTGTCATACTCAAGGTCTAGTAGTGTAGTCACATCGAAGGGGGCAGGTTTTGCAGAAAATGGGAAAAAGTGGAAGAGTGAGAAAATTTAAAGGTGAGCAGTGAAATATCACCCCCAATACCTTGATGATGATAGTTGCAAGGACCTAGGCTATTGTACGCTGGGAAGAATTTCCCCCATTATTGCACTCTTTCTTTCCCTCTCTCTTCGATTCTTTCACTCTCTCGTTGACCCCCTACTCTCTAATCTTTCCTCTTTTTTTTTTTTTACACTCTCATTCCAAAGACAAAGGTGTATTTTATTGCACTCTAAATTCTATGAAGACAAAAAAGAAAAACTAGCAAGTGAGTTTGTGTGATAAGCTTGTAATTGAGTGTGTCTCTTTGCAATATGCTCGTAGCCATTTTAGCTCGTACATAACTACGTCAGGATCAAAACTTTTAGAAAGGAAAAAGAAGCTAACTTGTTTGTATATTTCTTGTTTTTTTTACCTCCTTTATGCCGTGAATCTTGTTTGTTTTCTTGCTCTCAACTTTGCTCGCCAGATCTCCATTCTTAAGAGGAAAAAAGGGATTTTCTTCTTCTTCTTCTTCTCGTCTCATAGATGTAAAAGATTGGATTTTTGTCTGAATTCAAGATATGGGTTGTGGAGGAAACATGGTTTCTTGAAAACTAGTGTAAGCTTAGCTCTCTGTCTCAAGGTTTTGCTCTTCTCTCCCCCCCCCCCCCCCCCCCCCCTGCTTGAATTGTGCCACAAAATATTCATTATTTGGATAATGTGGGATCATGCATATGTTTGTTGATGTGGTGAGGTTTGTTTGGGTCCTGGGTAAAAAACTGATTTCTTTGGAGATTACTATGATTGATGCAAAAAACTTTTGTTGCTTTCTTGAAGGTCTGAAGTTATCTTTCAGGGATCCTTGAATCTTATTTCTAGTATTCCCTTTTGATTGAATTTCCCCTGCTTCATCACTTAGTTGAAATCAAGATTTTCTTATTAAGTATGCTCACCTCGTTTCATTTATGCATATATAGACGGCAATTTGCTAGCTCTCAAGTCTTCAAAGCATATGTTTGTGTTGATTTGGGAAGATTAAGATACCTGCTGCGTGTTGTCTGATTTCCTTTTTTTTTTTTTGGATGATTGTAGATTGATTGCATATCAAGTTGTCGTATTCCAATCGTTGTTTGTTGGAATTTTTCATAAAAATCAGACCACGAACCTAATCTTTCCTTGCTTGTTCCATGTTCAGTCAGAGCATTTTAGCATCTTTACCTTGAAATATAGGCATCTTCTGCTCGTAGCTTCATCTGTGAATGTTCTTGATCATTGGTGGATTGAGAACTAGTTATATCAAGAATCACTGCATTTGTTTCATTAGTCCATTGATTTCCATGCTAAAATGCAGATTGAAATTCTCTTCTTGAATCCTTAGCATGTTCATGGAGTTGCGATTTTCTTTTGTTTGGATGGTTAGACCGGTTGATAATGATGTTCTACTTATTCGTGTGTGTAAGCAGAGAATTATGAAGAGTTTGAGGTCATGGACAGAGTGCGTGTGGGGAGATGAAGGAAAGGCAGCGGTGGCGACCTGAGGAGGATGCATTGCTGCGCGCATACGTGAAGCAACATGGCCCCAGAGACTGGCATCTCGTCTCGGAGCGTATGAACGAGCCCCTCAACCGAGACGCCAAATCGTGCTTGGAGAGGTGGAAGAACTATCTCAAACCCGGAATCAAGAAAGGATCTCTGACTGAAGAGGAGCAGTCCCTTGTGATCCATTTGCAGGCCAAACACGGCAACAAATGGAAGAAAATCGCGGCTGAGGTACCCGGTCGGACTGCCAAGAGATTAGGGAAGTGGTGGGAAGTCTTCAAGGAGAAGCAGCAGCGGGAGCACAAGGAGAACAACAAGATTGTCGACCCGATAGACGAGGGTAAATACGACCATTTACTGGAAACTTTTGCAGAGAAGCTTGTTAAGGAGCATACTTCACCAGCAATTGCAATGCCAACTTCAAATGGTGGGTATCTCCACACTGATCAGCCTGCACCTTCGGTGCCTTCAGCTCTTCCTCCATGGCTGGCGAGTTCCAGCGCCACCTCAACTGTTAGACCGTCGTCTCCATCTGTGACACTCAGTCTATCACCCCTGACAGTGCCACCATCTCCACCAATCCCGTGGCTGCAGACCTCTGATAGATTGCCGGATAATCCCTCTCATGGTCTGCTGACTAGTCTGCCATCTCTTGGGATTGGATCCCTAGTCGGGGACAATGTGCTCGCTTCTGAACTCGTGGAATGCTGTCGAGAGCTGGAAGAAGGGCACCGAGCTTGGTCTGCGCTAAGAAAAGAAGCAGCGTGGAGACTGAAGAGGGTCGAGCTACAGCTGGAGTCGGAGAAAGCTAGTCGAAAGAAGGAGAAAATGGACGACATAGAAGCTAAAGTGAAAGCTCTTAGGGAAGAGCAGAAGGCGACGCTGGAACGTATCGAAGCAGAATACAGAGAACAACTCGCTGGATTGAGAAGGGAGGCAGAGATGAAGGAGCAGAAGCTGGCTGAGCAGTGGGCTGCGAAGCACCTTCGCCTCACGAAGTTCGTCGAGCAGATCGGATGTCGGTCCGGGGCTGCGGAGCCTAATGGTAGATGAAGAAGGTGATCTGCAGTTTCCAGTTGCTCATTCCTCTAATATACATATACTAAAAAACATTTCTGGGAATAACTTTGTTGATTCATGTCAGACTTAAACTGCATAGGGTTAGTTTGTATTTGATCCAACTTCTATATGGTTAACTTGGCTAAGATGTTATTGCTTGGATACATGTTTAGGGTTGTGATGTAGCATCATTTGAAAAGCATAGTTTTTTTTTTTTGCCAGAATAAGTATCAAAGACACCAAATAAAAAAAGAAGCATGCATGAAAAACTTATCAAAATGCACTTCTATATGTATCATCGTATGTTTAAGAGGTAGATATGCAATTCATAATAAGTCGTTAATTCTTGGAAGTTTGGATGATATCATTTTATGATTTTGGATTGTTGAATAATATATTTGGGGTTTGAAATCTATTTTTAAATCTATTTTTTAAATTGTGAATTTCTTGTTTTATTTTTAACACATAATATGTGATTTTTTATGATATCATCCAAATATTGCATGCACATCTTGTGCATATTCTGGAATTTCTGAAACAAGAATTCCAAAATACTAACTATAATAATCAGAATTGATATTAAGTTTTGTTGTAGCAATTCAATATTCTTAGTAAACAATAATTTGTGCTGCACAGAGATAATCAATCAACTAAACATTGTTATTTGAGAGTATCAATTTTTGACATGATGCGATAATTCTATACGAATTTGTACTATAATAATGAGTTTAAAAATGACAAGATACATTAAGTTCTAATACAAACATGACACAACATAAATACAATATTTTCCTGTTAAGAACCAAATCCGTTAACATGATATTGACCTATTGTCAAAACGAACACAACACAATTTTTTTAGAAGAAAGACATGGTAGGTAATACAAAGGCGACGTGTTACAAGCACAAAATGAACACAACATAATCTTTTTTAAATTAAGAACGAGTCAATACGATATCTCATGAGCACCTCAGGAACATTTAGTATTTTGCAAGAGACATTAGAGTTGAGCAAAATAGGCTATAATACCTTTTCACAAGTAGCATGGTCAAGTTTTTTGTTGGTCTCTGTTTATCAGAGTAATTGTAAATGCACAGCGAAAATAATTGATATATAAACTTGCACTTATCCAATCTGATTGTGATGTGTCAGCTTGGTTTGTCAAAACATAGTTCAGGTACTTTAAGTCCAAGTATGCTTAATGTCATTTTTTTCAGTATAAACTTCAACACTTAAGTGTTGAGTTTTAAATTGAGGTAAGCTGGCAAATAATAAAGCAATAAATAAGGCAAAAGTTATAGTGGTTCGAACACTGTAGGTTCTACGTCCACTCCTCAGACTCAAGGTTTGGAAATCTACTAAGATAAGGATTATACAGGTGCTCCTACGATATATCGCTTGTCGGTGAATGCCTCGTCCACCGATCCACAAGTTCACTCACCTAATCCTATCTCGTCCTTATCTTTGCAGCTCCTTGGAGTGTGGGCACACCACACAACCTCTTCGTCGCCGGAATGGGGTGTTTATAGTTTCCCCGTAACTATCAGCTTGGCGGCAATAAGCCCGTAAAAGTCAAAGTACTAGGTGTACTTGACTATTATAATCTTTCTTGGAGAGAAAGATTACTAGACCATAACTCAAGAACTCGTAAGTTCTAAGTCTCATGTTCACTTAGAGTGACACGGAAAGCATAAGAGCCTCAAATGTCGAGTGAGAACTTTAGTAGCTTATCAGCTTGTTCGAAAATGATGAGTTCGGAAGTGTGTTCGATTCTCGTAACCTTCTTCTATTGAAATCTTCGGTATATATAGCCAAGAGGTTGAAGGCTTGAGTTATTATCCGTTAGAGACAGACTGGACGCTGTCCAATCAGAAGTCTCTGTTGACTGCTGCAATAGCGGTTATATGGTGCTTTTTCCAGAGATTCTGTACCTGCTCCGCTTTTTCTAACACAAATAGCGACTGTTCCTTTTTATGTCATAACGACAGTCTGTCAGTTGGAGGAATCTTGGACTGGTAAGTCCGAGGTATCAAGAGTGGGGTCTTGAGCTTGCAGACTTTAAGGAATCTCCAATCCTTAAAGTCTGTACTTGTTAGTATGTTTCTCAGAATGTTTTTCTTATGTCTGTGCACCTGGACTGGTACTAAAAATCCATATTGATATCGTCATACTTGTAGATCCATGCTGATGACATCATCTATGAGTATGTGCTAGGTCCCCCCGACTGGTAAGTTTGGTATCTGGACTGGTGAGTAGTCTCATGCTGGTTAGTCTTGTACTGGTTGGTACTTTACTTGTAGTAACCAAACTTGTCAGTTCAAACTCATGTATCTCAGACTTATGAGTTTGGTTTGATCCTTTGTTTGTTGAGTCTTTTGCGCCTCTAAACTGATTCACCAGTCTAATCTTTTGATCAGCTCCAGCTTACAACTCGATATTAAACCTATATAGGACATTACATTTAAGATCTGTATTGGAACTAATTTAGAGACAAACTTAAAAGACTTTTATATACTTTGACCCACCAAAACCAAAAGGACAAAGGAAATTTCTCACAAATTTCCTAGCAATTTCCCCATTTTTGGTGTGGTCAAAGCCATCTCAATACTAAGCTGATGAGGAGCGAAAAATGTTTTCGAGTTTTTACAAGTAGAAGGATTATCAGACTATAAACTCAAGAAAAGTTCCCTCACAAACTTAGCCTACTCTACTTAAGATCTTCCCCCTCAAACTGGGAGAGATATTGCTCGATTAATAAATTCAAGTAAGCAAAGCAAAAAAAATCTTAAGTAAGAGCAAAAGCTAAAGCTTGCTGATTACACTAGGTTGTGTAAGTTCAGCGAAGAAATAGAGACCATTTGTTGGACAAAAAGAGATTGTCATCAACAAGTCAGCTTATCCATTTAATGAGTTCGATTACAAGTACAGGGATAAACTAACTAAAAACTTATACAGAGCTATTACAAGCCTATACAACGCTAAAGCTCGTCTTGATCTCCAATGAACTGCTGCATCATGTTGTGACTCATGCTCGATATTACATCATGTAATGACTCGTGCTCGGTATTACATCGAAGGAAATGAGAAAATATGCGAGCAACCCTCAACTTCTTAAGATGTTTCGTCTTTTAGCAATTTGATAAGCTCATATTTTGTCTTACTTATCGCATTGTTTTCTTTATTATTCCATGCATTTCCATTAGTTTAGGACCAATAATTGAGCATGAGTCTATTTTGGTGGGTTTTATGCTTTTGGTGCTCAGTTTTGCAGGAAAATACATCAAGAAGGTGAAAAGTTGTTCAAAACATTAAGAAATTTGTCAAAAGCAACTCTGTATCAACCGACATACTACATTTTGATCGACATAGAGACAAAAGAAGAGAAGACATACTTCATTTTGATCGACAAAGAGACAAAAGAAGAGAAGATGGTTTCGGGTGACATTGAAGTCGAAGTGAAACTTCCATGTCGATCGACATGCCCTGCGTTGATCAACATGGAAGGCCGATATGAAGGAGATGTCGAGAGGAGAGATCGAGGCAAGAGATGCATGTCGAGCGACATGCCACATATCGGTCGATATCCGAAGCAATTTTGGTAGGAAATACGGATTTACAAGTCTAATTCGAAGTTTAAGAGGAATTTGCCATGAATATCTTTTCCCTACCTCAAGACCTAACCTTACCTTTATAAATACTCATGTATATGGTCTAGAAAACAATCTTTAATTTCTACAATTTATTTTTCCCTTTAGAATTCAGTTTTTACTCTAGTTTTAGTTCTTTATTTTATTTATTTGAAGATTGAAGACTTAAATTTCTGTTCTTATTTCTCAAGTAAATTATTATTGCAATTTATTATTCTTGTTTTAATGTTATTTTTAGCATGTTTGGCTAGAAACCTTGACAAGTTCTAGGGTTATTCTCCATCTGATTAACATGTTGTAATTCGATTAATTCAAACCCTTATTAAATTGGTTCAAATTCTCTGGTTTTTATTCTGAAATCTAATTCATTTGAAGGATCGAGAGATGAAAACTGGATTAGATTGTTAATTGTTAATTTGAGACCGAGAGGAGATAATTAACAATAGAAAGAGAGAATTTGATATAATTGTTTTCTATCTCAAAAAGAAAATTCAATTATAGGATTTAGTCTGAATGTTTATCGAGATTGACTAGTTTGTGTTATTGTGACTCAGAAGGTAAAACTCACTTGCTAGTAATCTAGGTTTAATTGCCAAACAAGGAATTAATTCCAATTTATAAGATTTTCCACCATAATTTGTTATTTGGGTTTGGATTGATTGTTTTATGCATGTTGATTAGATTGGTTGAATACCCTAGGATCTGTGTTTTTATTATTTGATTTTATTTCAAAAGTTATTTTCTGCAAACAAAACTATTCTCAAATGTGGAATTGCTCAAACAACGATTTGATGAACTGTGTCCAATACATGAAATAGATTCGCCATACATTTTTCCCTTGGGTTCGATAACCTCTGGTTTTATAAGTTTATTTGCTCACTATGCTATAATTGTTTGTGATTTTTGCATTGATCAAATTGGCACCGTTGTCGGGGATTAGTTAGATTCTATTTTGTTATTGGATTGTTTGGAAAATTGTTGGATTGATTTTTTTAATAATTTTCCTTGCGTACGTGTGTGAGTTTGTTCTCTGTTTTGACCGACATCTCGTGTGTCGGTCGACACATAAGGTTTCTCCGTGTCAATGGACGCCTCCCGTGTCGGTCGACACAGACTGACATTTGCAAGTTTTTGTTTTTCGTTTTAGGTGCACGAACACAAGAGCCAAAGAGACAGAACTCGAATCCTTTGACTCAAAAACTGAAGCCACCTGCAGGAGAAACAAAGAAAAAACAAGGAAGGAAAAAGAAAAGCAAACAGAGATGGCAGCCCCGCAGGACTGCTGCAAGACTTAACTCTCGAACAACAAAGGGAGTTCTGAATGAAGTCCGCCAGCTTAGACAGCAACTCCAAGCGGCACAGACAGCCCAAGCAGAGTAAGATGCCAGACTGGCATAACTGAATAGGGAAGGAAACAATGAGAGACAAGTCATTGTACCACAGAGGTCTACCTTGGATCGTTTCCTACCGTAGCAAGAGGAGCTAGGGTTCAGAGTTGGCATCAATGCGAACAACTTTAAGTTGAAGACGAGTCTGATTCAGATGGTTTAACAGAACTAGTTTGCAAGAAAGGCCATTGAAGACCCGTGCACATATCTCAGTCAATTCAATGATGTGTGCGATACGGCGAAGTAGAATGGAGTGCCATAGGACACCATCAGGATGCACCTCTTCTCTTTTTCTTTTAGGGATGAGGCCCAGTCTTAGTTTGCCAGTTTGGACAAGAGCAGGATTGACACTTGGGAGGAACTGCGAATGGAGTTCCTCAGTAATTACTTCCCTCCCAGTGTCATACTCAAGAGGAAATTGGAGATCACCCACTTCAACCAGAAGTATGATGAGACCCTATACGAGGCTTGGAAAAAGTAATGCAGAAACGATGGCAGAGGTGGAAGACAGATACATTCACAGATGAATGGAAACCATCCGCACCGTTCAGATCACTGGAAGAACCTATGAAAAGCCTAGCACAAATTGTGATTAGGATGCAGGTAGGCGAGGTTGGTTCACTTTCAGAACTTAGTGCCAAGAAGTTTGCTGTGATGATGGCAATTGATGATCAAGTCTGTGTAAATTGGGCGAAGTTCATCTACACCAAGTGGCTGGCTCACGTCTACAAAAACAAGAATATCAAGACGGATCATACGTTCACTCAGGATGTGGGTTTTAGACTCAAGATAAGTCATTTTCTTGAGGGTATTATACCCAAGGGGAAGCACTATCGTGGTGAAGATCTGATACCTATCGACTACATACCACCCACCAAGAAGCAACAACCAACAAAGGACTTTAAAGAGCCACTTATTCCAAAAGTGAAGAGCAATGTCGACCCCAAAGAACCGGTCTCAGATAAGGAAGAGCTATTCTGCCAACTGTTAGTCCACTCACGTAGGAGGAAATTGAAGCAGAACGAAGGCAAGTAGACCACGTTGCTCTGTTCGAGGAATATGAAAGCCTGGTAGACATCACGCAACTGGATCTCTCTATGCCACCCATTGTGAATAAAAAGCACACGCAGAAGAGTCTTCAGCAGAGGAAGAGAAAGCCAGCAGGTGATGAAGACAAGGCTAAGAAGAAGGGAAGAAATGTTCGCTTCCAAGGATCAACAGTCCATATCACTGTCCCGGTAGTAGACACTTCACTACCGATTCCAGATGTCACCAAGGATGCAGATGAAGTGCCTATCGAGTCAGCCTCCAAAGACACGAAGAGAAAGTTAGAGTTCTCTGGAGAGGAGCAGGCATGGAAGAATAAGTGACAGGAGAAAGCTTTGACTAAGGCATGTGCACAGAAAGAATTCGATAAAGATATGCGGAAGATGACTGTTGAGCAAAGGGATGCGAATTTTGAGTGAATCAAAGTTGCTTACGATGAGCGCAATGCCAAGATACAAGCCGGTGATCAACCTGGACGCATCACCAAGAAGGATGTTGAGAAGGCACAAATTGCAAAAGGCAAAGCTAAGGTTAGCAATGCCAAAGAAAGGATTGTAAATCCAAATGTCATGACAGATGCTGAATTTGACAAATTGCAAAATAAAGGAGCATTCAGGGATTTGCAAGATGTGGTGCCAGGAAGATTTGAAGAATCGATGATGCAGCAGACTCCTGCGCAAGAGGAAGGAGTTCTGCCGCTCTGACAGTTCAGCCCGTCACTGCGCAAGGGGGAAGTGATGATGCTAATGTTCATGCTGAAAAAATTGTTCAACAGGTAGCAGTATTGTGATAGGTAGTGTGGAACAGACTGCTGTGCAAGGAGGAAGCAGTTCTATTGTTGAAAATGTAATTGAGGATGAACAACTGGTTGTGCAAGGAGGAAGCCACGTTGTTACAATTTTAGATGAAAGTGATTTGGTGCAAGAGGAGAGCCAAATCCCTGCGGAGGAGAAAGAGGAAAAGGCAACAGAGAAGGAGAATGTTGACCTTGAGATGATGACAAATGAAGGTACAACAATCAGTGAGGTAATTGAACAGACGACTGACCAACAATCTGACTCAACATCTGAAAGGGACACTGCTGGGGAGGAGATTGCTGAGAAGGAAACCATGGAGAATGAAGCCAATACCTCACTTGATGCTGAGACCCGCGCGAGACTGCAAGTCACTCTTAGATATCTGTAATGCTATAAGCATGTTAAACAGATATCAATTCAACTCAGGACAAGCACATTGGTTTACAAATATACCATGTGAGTTGAATGGCATCGGATATCCAGGCAGATCATAAGGAAAGGAAATCGACCTCTAACTATGTGTTGGCCTTGGAGGAGGAGTTATAGGAATCTAACACAGAAGTGTGTTGCAGATTCCGGTATGAAGGTTGAGTTTTTGACAGCTTCATTAGCTTCGCAAGAAGCAGTATAACTCCGATGTTATCCTCTAGAGGTGTGTGTTCTGAGTTTGCCTAATAAAATCACATGGAATTGTGATCATGTTGGTGCAATGACAAACTCAAGGGAACCCAAGACTCACAAGGTGGTAAAACACATAGGATGTGTGGTATCACATTATACGAGAATTCGTGACAAGAGGTGGCGTGAATGCAGTGGGAGTGATTGACATAAAGGTCTAGTGGATTTATTTACACAGTGCCTATCTCAGAAAACTTATGAGGGTTATGTCTATAGTTTGAATCTGAAGGCAATATCGATCACTAGTTGATCGTAGATGTGTAAATAGGCTAGGACCAGTATAGACACACTTAATACTTTGGTAAAGCAATGTTATTATTCTTTAAGTATAAGTGGGATATTGTTGGGATTGTATACTGAAAGCATATATGATTAAGTGTTTTGTACACTGGTCTTCATATATGTGTCGCTACAACGATGCTCGCTGTCTGATGAAACAAACATACAACGAACCATAATATCATGTTATCTCGCCGATAGGGATGACCATATGGTGTGTAGGAGATCACAGAGGATCATATGAATCGTTTGACCTAGCGAGATATAAACAGTATCACAGCTGAGACAGTCCCTGGATAGGCTGTCGGTCTAAGCTGCGGCACATCGGTTCATAAGTGGGCTTATCCTAGCTACTTGATGTGTCGGTACATGGTTATGTATTGATGGGATCAACAGTGGGATGTGTCATTCTCATTGACATATGAATGAGCCAGATCCCTAACATACTTCCTATGATCTTAAACCTAACTGAAGGATAAGGGGCACACACAGATTGACCACACTTTGATTTACCATGGTGGCGAGTCTTACATGTACTCTTATACCCGTATTTTGGGTGTTGAAAATTTGTGTGTGGCCTGCTTAGGCTGGACGTTTAGGTAAGCATATCCGTTTTAGGATGGTGACATTCCCTGAGGAGCTCACAAGGTTTATTATGCTAAACCCTGCAGGTTGAATTATTTAATTAAGGCATAAGTGAAAAGGAGTGAGTGGTATTACTCAGGAAATAAGAGATTAATTAATTGTGGCTGATTGTCATAAGCCAAATTAATTAATGAATGTCCAAAACCTTAAATATGTGGATCATGTTAGTAGGGTGCAACCCGTTCCTAATAACGTGTCAATAAAAGGATGAGTCAGCATTGTTACCGTGGTGAAGGTTAAAACAATGTTTTTCTAATTAATTATGTTCTGGGTTGAACAAGGAAAAATTAATTAATAAAGAGGGCCCACTTTATTATTTGCATCTGATCCCTGGTCTGACCCATGAACTGCTCAAGCCCATTAGGGTTAGGGTTTCTCAAAACCCTAACACTATATATATGCCTTCTCTCTATCAGATCAAGTAGATTTTTTAGTATATTGAGCAAATTGAGAGAGAACGGCGCGGCTGATCTAGAGGGAGAAACTGATCAATTTCTCCAGATCTCGAATCCAACTTGGTAGATAATCCTCACCAGATTTCCAAGGAGCAAGGGAAATAGATCAGAAGATCAGATCTGTAGGAACAACTTCCAACGCCATTGTTCAGATTCAGATCCAGATTTACTTCATCGTTATTGGCTCCGATCTAGAACTGTAGATCAAATGGTGAAGATTAGGTATTCCTAAATTCCATCCTCTGCAATTAATTTTGTAGGAGAATGCATAGGTTTGCATGGTTTATTTAATTGAAATTTATTCCTGGTATCCTAAGAACGATCATTGGCAAAAATTTAGTAATGGCAACTCATGTTGTCCATCGTAGACTCAAACCCTGCAAAAAATCCTTTCACCCATTTTTGCTGCGTGAACCCACCTTCCCCACTTCCTCTTGCTTCGGTGCCTTCGTGTGTTTTCCCCTCTTCGTGTCTTTGTGTAGTGGATTGGGTGAGGGCTTTCTGGGTTGCTTCATGTTGTTCGCCTTGGTAGTACCTCTGTTGAATCTGCCGGCAAACATATTTTCTCCACCCGTGGCCTTTGTGATAGGTGTGTTCGATTCATGTTGAGCGGATTATTGGTGCGGGCGATCTGAGCCGAGAACTCCGCTGCTCCGTCGTACTGCTGCTGCGTTGCTCTCTTCTGGGCTCATCACCGTTTCTCCTTCGTGGCTGCATCACAGCGAGTGTCGCAGGCTCACAAAAGATAAGTATTTTTGTGTTCAACTTATTTTCTGACTTCTTCGTGTTGTTCTATTTTACAGACTCTCTACGGATTGAGGAGTGATCGAATCAAGAACAAGGCTTGCTGCTGCGTGGAATACAAGATACCACCTTTGGACTGAACCACGGTGAGGGCGAGGATGAACGCCGTCGACCTCCCCCGTTGATACCCAACACTACACGAGCAATTCGCCACACACAAATCTTCCTGCGTGGTAAAAAACACCAGAGTGGGTACCTTCATAAATTGCAGCTAAAGAAATCTGTCTCTAATTTTGCCTCCAGCTTCACACTCCAATGTTGTGATCCTCTTGCACCCGCTACTCCAACCCCCACTCTCACATTCATATTCATTTGTGGGCACAAACCCTCTTATACAAGAGCAAATAGGTGAGCTATGGATATCACAGCTCCACACATTCCATAAACATCGCGATCATGCGCAGCAACCGACCACAATGCATCCCACTTTTTTTTTCACTTCATCCCACTCCATTCTCTGAAGAATTCAGCCAGTCATTCATCAAGAAGCTTTTTTGAGAATCGTGTAGTAGAAATAGTAATTCGTAAGCATTGTCCTTCTTCAGATAGCTGATTAATCCATTCAATTAGATCAATTTATTGAATTCCAATTGATCTTATTCAACTATGTAAATCTTTGATCGCGTATAATTTTATTCATAACTTAAATATTATAATTTCAATTCATTTTTTAGCTTTATCTTATTCAATAAAATATACATTTTAATTTAAAAACAATACAACTATCAACCACATCGAAGTATAACTTACCACACCATGCCTATAAAAATTTTGATATGAATTTTGTAGGATAATATCTCCAGGAGCGAGGTATAACATTAAATTATTCAAATACAAGTTATCAATAAAGTATAAAATGGTAATGGAGTCTACCCTCGACAAAATTGTTCATAATTTTCGAGTTATCAACAAATTTAGCTGCATATTTCGTACGTTAGAGAAAACAAAAAGAGTGAACCATGCTTACTAAAAAATCTCAGGAGAGAGTTATCAATAAATTGTGTATATCGCTTATAAATAATGCAATATTCGTAGAAGTGCATATAATTATTATATAAACTTATTCAAGTTTACTAGGTAGATTAAATATATTTTATTATTTTATTTAAATGCATGTTACATTATGATTGTTATATAATGAATATTTAATAGGGATACATGAACAAATTCATAAATAAAATGTTGTGTGATTACATAATATTTTGTTTTATACAATATAATGGGCCTAAAATTTGATTTAAAACCATTGCATTATTTGATTAAGGAATTATTATTTATCTCGGCTTATATACAAAGACAATGCATGCAGATATTGTATAAATTAATACAAATACTACAACATAGATTAACCATTACCTTTTGCAAATATGATATTAATTCGTATCACATTATCATATTATGCATGCTTATTAAATGTATATATTACACAAATTTAAAGATAAAATAACATGAGTATAAATTGTTATATTTTTTTAATATAATGATACAAAAATTACATAATTACCTAAAATGCATTTCTCCAATAGGTAATTTCTATGTATAAATAAATATATTTATATAAATTTTAAGGTATTATTTTTTATCGTGCAACGCACGAATTCAAAACTAGTATGTATATATATATATATGGGGCTGATCTGGTGAGAATAGCCCTTATCATGAGAAATGAGAATAAATCTCGTCCATAGATTTGACAATATCAACGATCCAGATTACATAAGAGCTTTAACAAAAAACGCGGCATAATATCCTCATTTTACTTCATTAAAGGGCAACATAGTCATTACGAACGAACAGGGCGCAAAAGTTGTGTTTTGTTCATTTTATGTATTATATACTTCATTTTATCTTAGTTATACTTCATTCTATCTCAATTGATAATCATTATAAAATAAATTCGATTCGAATTTTGATGTTATACGTGACATGCATTTTATCTTAGCAGTTCTTCATTATATCTTAGTTATTCTTCATTTTTATCTCAATTGTGATTCATTATAAAATAAATTCGATGTGAATTTTGATGTTACACGTGACATGCATTTTATCTTAGCAGTTCTTCATTATATCTTAGTTATTCTTTATTTTATCTCAATTATTGTTCATTATAAAATATATTAAATAAAAATAAAATCAATTTTTCGGAAAAAATGATTTCAATTCTCTTCATTTTATCTCCTGTATACATCATTAAATGAAAAAAATCAAATTTTTAGAAACAGATCTCTTCATTTTATCTCCTCTATACTTCATTAAATGGAAAAAATTAAATTAAATAAAAATAAAATCAATTTTTCGGAAAAAGTATTTCAGTTCTCTTCATATTATCTCTTATATACATCATTAAAATAAAAAAAATCAAATTTTTAGAAACAGTTCTCTTCAATTTATCTCCTCTATACTTTATTAAATGGGAAAAATTAAATTAAACAAAAATAAAATCAATTTTTCAAAAGAATATGTTAAGTTCATTTTATCTATTTAAAACTTCATTAAATTAGAAAATTCAATTAAATAATAATAAAATTTAATTTAATTTTAGAGTATTGGATGACTCAACAAGGCAATCTAAATCTTATGAAAAATCGAAAAGAAAAGGAATTCCAGATCCAAATATGTAATAATGAAGTTCGCGGAGGATAAAATAAAAATGAAAATTATTTGAGGGAGATACCATCAGGCTAAATGACAATGATACCCTTAAATATGTAATAATGAAGTTTGCAGATGATAAAATGAAGACGGAAATTATTAAAGCATGACCGCAGATCTTGTGAAATCAAAGGCTGAGATTTATTCTCATTTCTTACATTAACATCTATTCTCATATGATCTAACCTCTCTCTCTATATATATATGCTCTTTGCTATTAATACTATTATAATATAAGTTAATTTAACTAAAATATAATAATTTATTTGCTCAAATATTTAATCTAGCGAAAACAATTCAAAGATCACGTCTACATAAGAAAAATCTATCGTATATAAAAATTCTACACTATTTTTTAATAATAAATTGCAGTTCCAATTAGATTAAATATAATTCGTCCGAATTTTATCTTAAATTATAAGATCTAGTATTAAACTTTATTAATGTATACATTTCAGAATTTAAAACTAAATATGGCAGTTGTCATCATTGTTTTTATACAAACTAAGAAAGGAAAATTAAAATAAATGCAAAGGGAATCCATCCTTTTTCTTGATGAGCTCGATGAAGAAGTCCAAATTCAAATCCTGAAACAATAAATTAACAAATATGCTCAATCTGGAATAAATTATAAAACTGTAATTAATTATGCAATCCTGGAAAAAAAAAAAAAGGGGAATAAAAACTCACCATGGTTTTAATAAATAACATTATAGCCAATGAATGTGGCCACTTCATTCATGGATCTGAATGTCCGATCAACCCTCTCATGGGAATAAAACTGAAACCAAACATTTCTGTAAGAAACTCTAATGCATCATCACCTTACACTAGAATGAAATGAATCAGAAAATTTAATAGAAATTCTAATATTTTTAGTAGTAAGATATATATAGAGATAAATAAAATATTTTTGCATAATATCCCGACAAAAATCTTCTCGATCGTAGATGCTTACCCTTTCAGTTTTCATGGTCTCGTTACGCCGACGAAGCTCGATAGTCCATTTCCCCTCCAATCGCTGCTCCAAGGAGAGGTTGCTTCTGTTATCAACGTTGTCATAAATTTCTTCCACAACAGGAGAAATTATCCTCTGCACAACACTTATTTCCTTGGCTTCAATTTTTCTCTTCCCATTCTTCTCGTACGGTAATAAAATATAGAAGATTGTATTCACAGTGCCAACCTATATGAAAGAAAACAGTCAGTCTTATATATGTAACATTTATTACTAATTAGCTAGAAGAAGACTGAATTGTTCTTACAGTCCATGGACATGATTTTATGACTAACCTCAGTCATTGCTAAGATGTTTTCTTGAGTTTCACTGCAGTGAAAGAGTTGAAACGAATACAGTCTTCTTTCAAGAACATGGGATGCTTGAAGATTGCGTTTTCTCCTCACTCCTGCTTGGTTGGCGGGTTCCTGCAAAAAATATAAAATTCAGATTTGACTTGCACTTTTTGAAAATCGATTAATGAACAAAACCAGAAAAAAAAGAAAAATGGATGAGACGTGAAAATGAAATCAATGGTTATATAAAATATATAATTATATAAAGACATGCAGATCGTGTATAAAAGCTGGGAATGACAGGAAGGAAATCAAACATGACGTTGCGGCTCCGCAGAAGGTCCGGCTTCCGGCGGCGGCACGGGAATAGATCTTATCGGCGTGGGGTCGAGGACGCCGTTTGCCCTGAAACATTCGAAGTTATAGTCCCACTCAAAAACTACTTCTTCTTGTGGCTGCACAAATATACACTAAATTTAGAACTAATCCCCCACCAATAATATTCCAAGAAGAGATCAGTGAGTGTGTGTTGAGAGAGGGAGAGAGATCTGTACCTGTGGTGTTTCCATTTTTTTTCTCTTTGTCTGAGAGAGTGGAGCTGGAATGAAGGGGCGAGCAAGAGCTAGATATGAGAGATGAGGGAAAGAGAGTGAAAATGGTGGTATATATAGAGAGGAGAAGGAGCGTTGCAATTGTGAGTATATGAGTTTTCAATGCAAAAAGCCACCAGATTTTCAGCCATTTGTGAGTGTATGAGGGTGGATCTTTTTCGTGCTTCTCAACTCCATGCCAAAATAAATTTGTTTTTATTATATATCTGCTCATATATATAATTTTTATATAAATATTTATATATATATATATATATATAAATATTTATGTACATTTCTCAATTTTCATTTTTAGTGGTGCAACAATTTCTCTTTATTTTCCATTTTCTTGTTCATATTGTTTGAAATGAATTATTGCCTTATTATGAATTCCATGTGCATATTATCAAACACCATTGATGGTCGTCGTTCTTTTCTGTGACAAACGTTTCGTTAAATATCTTGTTTCGTAAAATAATGATTAGGCTCTATGATTCGATGACGCAAAAATAAAATTAGGGTTTAGCCGGAAAATAAGTTAGGCGATGGATACAATGGCCAATACTATTGATAAAGAAGCCACTCGCTCTATAGTCTTGTTACACAAGATAAGCACATCGCCCACATGTTCAGGAGAATCGAAGTTCTTTTCTGGTTGTTTATCAGTTAAGTGCAAAAACTACAGGTGAATCGTGCAACACACGCTATTGCTTTGATCGGTTTTGATGAAGTTGTTATTTCCGTTGTTGTTGCCTTGCTGGCAGTTATAACGAATATTTTCGTTATATGAATAATATGTTCGATATGGAAAACTCGTATTACATTTGATATGTTTCACGTGTCGGAAATGATCTATTACTAAGCATTGATTTAGATTGTGATTAATTATTTAATTAGATTAGAAAGTTTGGTTCATTAATTTTTGATGTCTTCCTTAACTTAACCTTTTTTAAAATATGTAAAGCAATTTCGTAAATTTATTTTCGAGGAATTTCATTCAATTCAAATTAGGGAAAAATGCATATGGTGAGACCAAGCCACTTCCTTTTTGTTTTTAAAGTAAATTATCTTAATCCAATTTGCAGAAACAAATTTGCTGAATTTCATTTTCATCCAATAGTGTTTGTAGATAATCTAGTATTAAGATTGGACGTTAAAGTTACATTTATTGATTGGACAATATTTCTGATTTTGCAACAATCATAATCCATTAAATCTAATTATGAAAAATCAGGAAACATTTCGATTTTAATTACTATCAAATTTATTAGCATGTTGACTACTTTGGATTTTATGTGATCGTATGAAAAATAGTGAAATATCATTTTGTAGATAAATAATTTCTCCCATTAAATATGATTATGTGAACTACATAATCATATGTCCATTTATTTTAATTAGTACTGCCCGAGTATCTATTTGTTTAATATGTTGAATGATTAAATAATTAAATATACACATATATATTTTGAGATATAAACAAAATTTTGCCCATTCGGATTTTCCAAATTTTAGTTTAGTAAAATAAGGGAATATATTCTATATTTTTAAGAAAGATGTATTTTTCAATTTAATGTGTTAGAAATATTTGATTCAATAACCGTATTATTTTATTACTGACATTAAAATGAGTTCCTGATAAATGGAATTGGAAGAAACGGAGACTAATGAGAGGGAAGAAATGACAGAGAATGGATAAAAAAGAGAGAAAAGAAATGACAGAATAAATATTGTAAACAAATATAATGTCATTTTGTTTATAAGCAAAAAGAAGTCTGATGATTTTCTTTTTAACGTCATATATATAATTATTATAGTAATTAATGATTTAAGTTAACAATAAAACAACACTCCTATAGTAAGGGTAAATATATGATTGGTTTAGTTACAAAATTGAATTTAAACGTTAAATTTGACTACTTTAAAAAACTCAATCTGAATCGCTCCGGAAAATATGTTCAAATTCAAACAAAGCTTCACTTTACGTTTCAATCGTAATTGAACCTGTTTTTCCTTTTTATATATGATAAAATTTAGAAATATATATACATATAAAATAATTTATAATTAACATCTAAAAATTTAATAATTAATCATAATATATAAATTTAAAACATAAACGTAATTCATAAACAATCTGATTTAATAATATAAAAAATGGAGGGTTCCTAAGTTCCATCAAAATCAAACCCAAACATAATCAACCCAAATCGAACCGAATCTACAATTTGATTTAACAAATTTCTCCGGAAATAAAGCAAACTATTTTTCAACAGAATTGAAAATGGTCAAAACCTTCGGTTCGATTATATCTAGAGTGTATAATTCAATTTTGCTCACCCCTCACTCCTAATTATTAGTCGAATAAGATAAGTATTCTAAATTAAAATAAATTGGGGGATATATTTTAAAATAAAAATAAATATAAAATATGATTTTTAATTAGCTTGTAAATAATTATATATTTTCGTATTTCCATTTGAATTTAAATAAACGTATACTTATATGGTATTATTGAGAGAAGGATCAATTGACCCTTTAGAGGTACAACATAAACAACTATACGTACAAACGCAGCACTGCTAAATCCTACGATCATTAAATTCTTCCATGGGGTTATGAATTTACTATGCACTTTCTTACACCTATATAATTGTGTTTGTGAAGTCTCGCTGATCTTACATCGTTCGAATAAGGAAAATGTGCCGGATGGAAGGAAATTTATTTGCCGTAGGAATCTGTCACTGCCGTGACGCTTTCAGGCTGGTAGCGGTAGAATCACTTGTCAAACCCAAGCTAAGAACATCTAATTGACAACAATGAGCGTTATAATTTTTGAGATACTAAAGTGAACGAAATATGACAGCATGACTGAGTAACTTTTATACAAAAATCACATATATTGAAAATAAATACGACAGTTATAATGATATTTTCATTATGTATGTAACTCCCCTCGTAAAATTTAAATGTAATTATCAAATTTCCGACATTTATATTTTGCTATCGAATTAATTCAGAATATCGCGATCGATTTATTTTGGAAAATTATTATTTTAGCAATGATTCTTATCCTTTTATTTATTGGGGGAAATTAATTATTATTAATGAGTTTAATTAACCTCGATTAATTATTTGGTGATCCGACATTTTCGAATCGAGATAATATCTATCGATAAATATTCGGGTATCGACGAAATATCACGGTCTCCCGTGCAATGGCGCGAAGAGATGTGGAGTTGACGTGAGGTGATGTTAAAGTGACCGATGTGACAAGCGAATGACAACCACTTTAACCTTTTTTACTTTCGGTAATTCCGAAATTACCCTTCACCTCCCTCTATATATAGAAACCTTCCTCCATACTCTTTCACTTTTACTCTCTCTCACTAAACTCTTTATTGTTTTTTTCGGCGAGGAATTCCGGTGAGCTCCGACGAAGCTCTGGCGAAGAGATTTTAAGTTAAAACATTACCTTTTTGGAATCCTATCTTCGTTCCCTTTCCCTTTCCGAACTTAGATTCCCCTTCCTTTGTGTTTTGAAGTGGGAAATCAAGAGACTAAGGGTTGATCAAGCTTTCGAAGCTCTACAAACGTTCTAGAGGTATAAATCGAACCTCTCTAGCTATTTCTTGATTATAAGCATGTTTGTAAATTTTTCCCTAGTTGATAAATGGCATGATCTAGGCTTTTGATGGGTTGATGAGCACGTATGCATGTTTAGCATGATAAATTATGAGCCTAGAAACGATATATCGACCTAGGAATCGAGTTGTGTTGATTTTGGAGCATTTTTGGCATAACTACCCTATATGGAATGTTGTGGTTAAATCTCGATTCCAACATGTTTTGATGCTTAAAATAATGTCTAGACACGCTATACTTGTTAGAAAACAATTTGGTATTATTAGAAATCGATTGGACGAGCCCGGATAACCGTTTGAGCCAAAACATGAAAAATCTGCCAAAAATTTCTAGTCTCTGTTTTGGCCGAGATAGCTTCTATCTCGGTCGAGATGACAGTTTCGGGCGAGATGAAGGCTATCTCGGTCGATATGGCCATATCGGTCGAGATGGATTTCAACTCGGTCAAGACGATCGATTTCCATCCATATCGGTCGATATAAGTCTCATCTCGGTCAAGATGCATCTCATTTCGGTCGAGGCACCCATCTCGGTCGAGATGCACTCTGTCTCGGTCGAGACAGAGTGAAATTTCCCACATTTTGTTCTTTCTTCGATCGACTCGATTTATCTTTCATATCCTTCGATACTCTTCATACCAATCAACTCAAATGACATTTTCTTAAATTTTAAACCCTTCATTCAAATAATTCGAATTCAAATGGATATTTCATTTGGTATTCCTTGTATCAATCGACGAAGAGATGTTATCTTCTATAACCTCTCTGAAAATCCTTTCAATCCAAGTCAACCGTGACTGCTTGACCGAACTCTTGTAACTTGAACTTTCTTGGAAGTTTATTAGTAAACCAAACTTGTTAAACCTTAATGAAACCTTTGAAATCTTATTAAGATTCAATCTTCATTCAAGATAAGAATCCTTCCGATTACTTTATTGAAACGACTGTGAAACCTATTGAGGAGTTCTAAAACTCTCAATCAATTACACATCGACTCGTAATTGGTTACTAAACTTCTTTCAATCACAATATGTGAAGAGATATTTAGTCATTTGATGACGTCTCACACTTGTTCAGAAGAATGGAACTTGTTAAATTTCAAACATCGAAATTCGACTTATCTTCATGTAATGTCCCCAACTGACCTTCCCTAATTTGAGGACGCGTTACATTGATGATTAGGTTTTTACCAAACATTTTCTCATTTAAAATCAGCGGAAGACTTAAATAAATTAATGAACAATTGGAAATTTCATTTAAATTTCAAAACATCGAGTCTAGAATCTCGGAAAAGTTAAACATCAATTTACACAAAATACTATCTGAAATAGGAAGGAATTAACAGAGCGTGTAGCAGCGGTGTGTGCAGCGTAGTGGAGATATACATATGGAGATGCATATCTCAGGATCTTTCAAAATCTGACAATCTTCACTCCGCCTGTTTACACCCCTTGTACTCCCATCCTTGCTGCTCAACCTGCGTATTTTAGAAACAATACGAGGGGTTGAGTACTAATGTACCCAATGGAAAACATGCCCAAAAACATACAATATATAAGAATGCTATGCAACTCACATGGATGGACACGGGGTTTTGTTGAAAGAAACTATGACATCCAAAACATTTTATTTGTACGTGCTATTTTACATGATACTATATCTATTTTATAGGGTTGTAACTGGAAGTTGGCCGGCTTCCAAGTTAAGATGATCAGTTAGGAATGAATACACACTCAACCTACTATCATCTAAGTGCACTAGTCTCAGAATTTACCTTTGAGACCCAATCGTTTATAACCACACCTGGATCCACAAACATGTGGGGGCTTTTCACCCCACTTCATAAATACGTGGGGGTTGTACACCCCACTTCACAATATGTGGGGGCTTTTCACCTCACTTCAAACTTAATGAGTTCTAGCACAACACAATCCTGGTTCTAAACTCATTAGTATAACTCTCTGCCGATGGAAATCGACAGAGGAAAGATATAATAGCACAAAACATGCATAGCGTCTCATTTAAAAATAAAACATTTTAACACATTTTTGAAAAGAAAACACATTTTTGCTTTTATACTCGAGTAGTTTCCCACCTGGTGTTAGGCTTCAAATATAGATGCTTTCCCGCTAAATGAGCTTAACTTCCTCGACTTCAAACTCCTACAAAAGTATCAGGGTCAACCAATTAGGATGGACGATCTAGGACAACGACGAACTCTACCAATTCAAGAACCAATTCATAATCGAACTCAAACTCCAAATATTTCCTATGATTTCCCTTAAATCTAAACCAACAAAAGCAACGACTCATGCCACATCCAAATGCATGCTTTCAAGCCTAACATGCTTCCAAAAATCATAATATATACTCATGGATCAAATATAACTTGAATAGGAAAGAAAACGAAACGAGAAAACATGAAACCTCATCTCTGGATTCCCGCATCGATAGATGGAAATTCCGCGTCGATCGATGCTGCTTACGTCGATTGACAGCAAGATGCGTCGATCGACAGCAAGATGCGTCGATCGACATGAATCTCGTCAACCAACCTTCCAGCTCGACGTGTCCCGGAGTCGACAAACTCGGCGTCGATACTCTGATTTAAAGAGTGGAATCATCAAAATTTAAAAAGAGAACACAAGGAGGTGGCCTACCTTCTCTCCTCTATTTCTCAGTCGATACTCGTCCTCACGGGTGCTTCTTTAGCTCAAAACGAAGCCTGAATAATGATCTCTCCAATGGTGGTGGTCGCTCGGTTTGGGGTGGCCACGGTTGGCCGAAATCTCTCCGGGAAGGTGGCTGACGAGGGGGTTTGGAAGGGGGGAGGGGTAGCTCTCTCTCACTCTCTCTCTAGCTTGGAATAAGGTAGTGTAAAAATGAGTGGAATTCTCATATATATGTGCTCTAATATTATTATTTCTCATGTATTTATATAAATATGCATAAATATATCCCAATATCCATTTCCAAACAATATATGACTCATGAATTATCCCACCTCCTTTAATTTCAAATAAAACCTTGGTAATCTTCCAACCTACATAAATAAGTCCAAGTTCGATTAATGTAATTTGATTTCTCAATCGTAAATTTAAACGAAATCGAGCTCTCAAATAATAATTGCTCGAGAATTAAGGAGGAATTCTCTTTATTAAATCGATTAAGCATTACAATAGCTTAATTACACTCGGGGTATTACACTTCAACATCAATC
Source organism: Plectranthus barbatus (assembly GCA_026898455.1). Lineage (NCBI taxonomy): Eukaryota > Viridiplantae > Streptophyta > Magnoliopsida > Lamiales > Lamiaceae > Plectranthus > Plectranthus barbatus. Next base: position 46,260 of record JAPKLW010001210.1, read on the forward strand.
AATATCTCTTTTATCAATCATAATAGAGAGCTATTCTTTCCTTCTCGCTCTCTTTAAAACCTTTTTAATTCAAACCAACTTCAATTGTTCGATCCGATTAATCATAACTTAATCTTCCGTAGGAACAACTTGATGAGTTCTCATACTCTCAAGTAATGTAAGATAATTCATAATGGAAATGAAATTCATTCAATCAAACTCTTTGAAGTAATGTTCCGTAAATTGACAAAGCCTCGTACTTGTTCAATCATGTTGAACCATGAATTTTGTTTGTAAATCATGCTCGTATTGAACCACGAGCTACTGAATGTACGTTTGACTACCTTGTCCGTCAAACTAGAATGCCAAATCATTTCTTCATATCCTTATCTGATGGCTCAAGGGTTGAAAAGTCCATGGTTAATTAAGAGTCTAGAATCCTAGATGTTTGAGTAACAGATTTCTTGATCCATTATCCTCTAAGGATTTATTTATTCCTTGTACTGTAGGAAAGGGCAAGAAGAAGATCAATTACTAGATCGACCAATCGCGTAACCGCACCTACTCAAGGTGGGCTTCCTTTTACCCCTATATAGTGGGCCAAATTAAAAATATAAAAATGATGTTTTCTTTTCAAAGTATATCAAGCATGAAATGAAATGTTTTGTTTTAAACTGCTTTGTCATTGCCGATTGTTTTGTGTTTGCTATCTGTCCTCTCTGTGGGGGAACCACACTTAGAGAAGAACATCAAGCGTATTCAACGTGGATGTTGACTCTGCGTATTGTGAGTCTTATCGATCGTACCCAGATAGTGAAAGAGATACCTTGGGTTAGTGCACTATGATGCTGACATTATATTGACTGTGGTAGGTGGCTACCTCCCAGTCACATTATATTAATTGCAGGTAGTTTAACTAAGTAAAAAGGAGCATGGTCATTCATGAAATGTTTTGGTGCAATGGGAGGATTTCAAACTTAAAACCCCATGTGCAACCCGATTTAAAAGGCTTGACAAACTTATATGTATGTATGTTTTCAGACATGTGTTCACTAAGTACAATTTGTACTTAGCCCCTCGCATTATTTCTAAAATGCGCAGGTTAAAATAAGCTTTTGGAGCAGAGTACAAGGCAACAGTCGAGGTGGAGCTGAAGACTCTTTTTGTAATAGTTACATGTTGAAGTATGTATCTTCGTATAATACTTCATTGATAACTTTCCGCTGCTGAAACTCTTTATCTTTTGTTAGCCTTTTGATGACATTTAAAACTTGTTAAAAACTCTGATATTTGGTTTACTCAAGAAGCTACGGTCCCTTCTTGAGGAGGCACCCCTTTACTATCTTTTGCTTAACTTGGGATAAGTGTGATGATTTCTTTCCTATTCTCTTGAACTCTTCTTGTTAATTGATATCCCAAGTGCAGGTATCGTACCCGATGTGCCTCAATTATCTCATTTATGTCTTGTTTATAAATCGGGGCGTGACAATGTATCATGCGCTGGATATGGAAAAGTCTTATACGCGGAATTCGATATGTTTCACGTGTTAGGAACTATTCAATTTGATTATAAAGTTTGGTTTATTAATTTTTTATATCCTCTTCGATTCGACCTCTTTTAAAATATGTAAAGGTGTTTCATAAATTTATTTTCAAGGAATTTCATTCATTTAAAATTAGGGAAAATGCATATGGTTGGTTATATTGAGATTATTGAGATCTGCATGATTTTATGCAAATATACGGAGGCAATATACGGGGGATCAACATGCATATCCAAGCATATCTTTTCTTCCTATAGTTTAGGAATATCCTTGTATATCTTTTTTGTGCCCTTGTGTATCTTTGGAGTAGTCTACATATATATTTGTACATCTTGTATTCGATGAATATTGGAAATACAATTCTGGTTCTCTCCATACCAGAGCGGGTACAATTTTGCAACCCTAATAAATTTTCTACATAAACTCTGATCCTCTTCAACCAACATGGCGACAAAGGATGATGATAAGAACGACGTGATGTAATCCTACTACATAGGGTCGACGGATAATCATTCAATCCATGTTTACATCACCGATCTCCTCAATGACGGGAACTACGGAGACTGGTCCAAAGAGATGAGTAATTGTTTGTTGGCCAAAAATAAACTTGGCTTTGTTGATGGATCAATTCCAATGCTTGATAAAGACTCAGTTGATCTCGTCCTTTGGAATCGTTGCAACGCAATGGTAAAGGGATGGCATGTTGTAGACATAGACAAAGAAATCAGAAGTAGTGTAAAACACACAAAGATTGCCCATGATATATGGAAGGATCTAAAAGAAAAATTTGAAAAAGAAAGTGCACCAAAGGCCTACGAGTTAAAATGAAATCTCACCCTCACTCGTCAAGAGAAAACGTTAATTTCTGCATATTATACAAGGCTCAAAGGGATATGGGATGAGATAGACTCAATTTCAGCAACACCGAAATGCACGTGTGGGAAGTGTACGTGCAATGTGTCGAAGTGTTTTGTCGAAAAGCTGGAGAAAGAATGGATTTATAAATTTCTTATGGGCTTCAATGATTCTTTTAATACGATTGGGAGCCAAATTTTAAGCACAAATCCAATACCAAACCTCGGAGTTACTTATAATTTAATTGCTGAGAATGAAAGAAAACGGTTAATTACAAGTTCTAGAAACCTAACTGTGGATGAAGCAGCCTTTCCGGTACAAAGAGAAGGAAATCTGGTTCACCGCGAGACCAACAAGGAGGGCAAAGATCCTCCTCAATGTGGGAACTATGGAAAGATATGGTACACTATTGAAACATGCTACGAGATTGTTGGTTATCTGGAGTCAAGGAAAACAAGCAAGCATTGGAAAAATGATGCGGGGAGTTTTGTTAAAAAACAAAAGCAACCATGCAAGGCTGCTTATGTTGACACAAGCACCACCTTGAAATCAAGCAGAATGCATCGCTTCAGCATCGAGCGACTGGCACAATTGAGGGAGTTTCTTAACAGTGGTTCAGGAAACTCGACTCTGAATCCTCAAATGAATATGGCTGATAAGATTAGTATGAATATGCCTTGGGTGATTGATTCAGGTCTGTGATGTTGGAGTACAAGTTAAAATACAAAATGGGGATAAAGATTTGGTTGCTGGTATTGGGACTGTTACATCACCTAATGGTTTGAGTGTTGATAACGTTCTGCATGTGTCGAGATTTCAGTGCAACTTGCTTTTAGTTAGTCGTCTAACTAAAGATCTTAACTGTGCCTTGACTTTCCTCCCAGATTATTTTATTTTGCAGGATTTAGTATCGAGGAACCTGCTTGGAGTGGGTAATTAGTGTGATGGGCTATATCTACTGGAGCCAACCTCAGCCCATCGACGAGCCTTTCTTTTGCGGCTGTAGATTCTGAAGTTTGGGACAGAAGATTAGGACATGCCTCCAAGATTAAGCTCCAAGGACTTTGTGAGGATTCTAACAACATTTGTGAGTCCTGCATGAGGGCAAATCACACAAGAAGTCATTTTCTTTCTAGTTCAATACAAACTAATGATTGCATTAAATTGATATGTTGTGATATTTGGGATGGTTATTATATTGCTTCATTTGTTGGCGCTTATTATTTCCTAACTATTGTTGATGATTATAATAGAGGAGTGTGGATATATTTGATGAAATTTAAATATGAAGTAAGCAAGTATCTTAAATTGTTATGTAAGATGGTAAAAAATCATATTGGAAAAGATGTTAAGTGTATTAAGGCAAATAAAGGAGGCGAGTTTCAATTGCATGAAGTTATGAGTTAATACTTAGAAGCTGAAATCTTACTTGTGTCTAAACACCGCAGAAAAATGCTGTGGTGGAGCGTCGACATAGGTATATCCTAGAGGTAGCGAGAGCATTAAGATTCCAGGCTGATTTGCCTCTTGAATTTTGGGGAGAGTGTGTGTTGACTGTTGTATACATTATTAATAGGTTGCCCTCTAAAGTTCTGCAAAACTGTATTCCATATGAGATTTTGCTGAAAAGAAAACTGAACTATGATCACCTAAGAGTCGTTGGTTGTATAGTTTATGCCAAAGAAAATACCAAAAGAAATGATAAGTTTTCGGAAAGGGGGAGGATGTGTATTTTTGTTGGAAATCCACATGACCTGAAGGGATACAAGGTATTCAATCTGAGAAGCGAGAATATATATATCTTACGTGATGTAAGGTCCTCTGAACACATTTTTCCTTATGAATCTTTTGTCAAAAATAAAAAGAGCATGGAAAAAGGTGACAGTTGCAGCCTAGTAAGCAGTGAGATGGATGGTGAGAGATCAAGTGTTGAAAACATTGAAGATGTGGATGCTACCATTGTTGAGAACTTTAACAATAATGAAGCTCTGAATGTTCATACTCATCGAGGTGAAAGGGTTCGATGGCAACAGGCTTATTTGCGAGATTATGAGGTTTATTTGCCTAGCTCCAAAGCTCACACGCAGCCCACTCCAACAGCAAAATCTTCAACAACACACCCCATGGAAAACTATATTTCCTCTAACAAACTTTCTAATGCTCACAAGTGTTTTATTGCTGCCATTTATGCTAAGGATGAACCACGTTCCTTTTCGCAAGCCATAAAGGTTCCAGTGTGGAGAGATGCCATGAAAAGAGAGGTCGAGGCATTAGAATCAAACGACATGTGGGAGTTAATAGAGTTACCTGCAGGGAAATCACTTGTTGATTTGATTAAGTGTATAAAGTTAAATACAAACCTACCGGAGAGGTGGAAAGATACAAGGCTTGACTGGTAGAAAGAGGTTACACGCAAGTTCCAGGTATTGACTTCCATGAAACTTTTGCACCGGTTGCAAAGTTTGTCACAGTTCGACACTTGCTTGCAGTTAGTACAAAGAAGAGTTGGATGATTCACCAACTAAACAATAATAATGCCTTTCTGCATGGTGATTTGGTTGAGGAAGTTAACATGAAGATACTACAGGGTTTTGCAAAAGAGAACGACAAGTGTGTTTGTAAGTTGCGTAAGTTGTTATACGGATTGAGGTAGGCCTCACAAAACTGATATTATAAGTTTACCAGAGTTCTCAACAAGATAGGGTTCAAGCAGTCCCATGCAGATCATTCTCTATTCACCTTCAATGAAGGAGGAGTTTACGTAGCAGTCCTAATATAGGTGGACGGCGTAATATTGACAGGGAATAACGAGAGGAAGGTTCTGCAGCTGAAGAAGAACTTGGATGATGAAGAATTTAGCATAAAATACCTCAGCTCTTTAAAATATTTTTTGGGAATAGAAGTAGATCGATTAGTAGCTGGGATGGTTTTGACTCAATGGAAGTATGCTCTCGAAATTTTCAAGGACTGTGGTATGGAGGGTTGTCGACCGAGCATCACACAAATGGAACAAAATGCACGATTGGACTCGGATGACAATGGCACTCCTACTGATGTCCAACGATACAGAATGTTTACCGGTCGACTTTTATATCTCACAGTTATCCGACCAGATATTCAATATGCAACTAATGTCCAAGAGACTCCAAGACATTCAAAGACAATTGGAGGAGGAAGAACTTCAGCGAAGAGTTGAAGTGGAAGCTTGCATGATTCTCGAAGCTGAACAAAAACAAAATGAAGAGGAAGATGAGATTCACAAGCGCTGAAGAAGACAGGATTCAAGCTACTGCGGAGTTAACTCGACTAGAGGAAGAGAGAATCGAATTGCTTGTAGTTGTCACCAATGCTCCTGAATCTTCAAAACTGGTCTCTAAAAATGATGTTGTGTCGATAACAATGCTAAATCAGATGAACAACTTTCAAGGCCAACTTGACACAGTGGCTGTAAGGATTGAACAACGCCATGCTGAATCAGAACATAACATGTTTTCGGTTAAAACCACTGTCTCAACCCTTCTTGACATTGTAATAAAGGGGGAAGAAGAAATACAGAGAGACAAGGAAGTTGAAGAAAAGAGACGACAGGAACAGACCGACATCCTTGCAAAAATCATGGCTATCTAGATCATCCTCCTCTAATCCACCACCTCCATGAAATCTTTATGAATGATTATCTTTCTTACTGATTGGTTACTTTATCATGCACAAAACCTTTTTTTGTCGTGTGTGCGGTTGATACATTTCGTTACTCTTGTGTTGGTTTTTGTCTCTAAATGTTTTGCTTAGAAAAACATATGAATATATATAAACTGATTCAGGGTAAAAATTTTTGAACAGAACATGTATATTGGGTAGTGTCCTTGTAAACTCGATATACATTATTTCTGTAACGCCCCCAACTGACCTTCCCAACTTTGGGGCGCACTACAGTCGTGATTGATGGTTATCAATCGTTTTCATAATTTAAAACAGCAGAAGACTTGTATATAAATGACAAGGAAATTAAAGAAACTATATTCGTTAAACAATTGTTTTCTCAAAACATTTAAAACAAGGGAAGGAAAATGTATCAGAGAGCGGTGCAGCAGTGTGTGTAGCGTAGTGGAGATATGCATATGAAGATGCATATCTCAGGATCTATTTATAAAAATCTTTACCAAAACATCTTCATCGTCTTTACACCGCCGTTCCTCCATCCTCGCTGCTTAACCTGCGTATTTTAGAAACAATACGAGGGGCTGAGTACTAATGTACCCCGTGGAGACATGCCCGAAAACATACATTTTATATATGAAAGCTATGCCAACACACACAGATAAACACGGGGGTTTATTGAAAAGTATCGTGTTATCTAAACATTTTAGTTCGCTGCAGCTATCTACCATGTTATGATATCAATTTAACGTTGTAACTGGAAGTTGGCCTACTTCCAAGTTACGATGAATAGATGGGAATGGACTAACCACTCTACTCACTATCATCAATTAGTGCACTAGTCTCAGTATGTCACCATGAGACCCAATCGATTGAAGAAAGAAAAGAAATACACAGCCTTATCCCCCTAGGGCTTCAGTACTCCAGCTGAACAACCCGAGCTCATAAACAAAGTAAGGTTGCTAGCCTTCAATATCAGATTCATAAGACTAGCTTAAGCACAAAAATTACTTGGTTCTCATCTTAGTGATTGAACTCTCTGGTGATAGCAGTCAACAGAGGAACAAATATGTAACAATAAAACATTTTAGGCATAGCATTCGTTTAAAGCAAAACATTTTACACATGCTTTAGAAAAACAAAACGCATTTTGGTTTTATACGGAAAATAGTCCCCACCTGTGTTTTGCTTACTGGTATAAAAGATGGTATGGTTATTCGTGCAGATTGAGCTGTGTTCCCTTTCAGTTTGAATCCCCTTCAAAATAATCACAATACATATACAACTAATTTGGATGGATAATCTAAGTATTCCTATCAGCCTTAACTGATAACACTAGATGAGATTAGGAGCTAAGACCGACATCTAACCAAAAACTCTCAATCAACACTTCTCATACGTATACTTAAACATGCCTCGATTTCCTTAAACGAATAAAATGAAATTCGACTCTCGATTTCATAAACCAACCCTTAAACATGCTTAAACATGCTTGGATAATCATAATATAAACTCAGGAATCGAAAATGACTCGAATCGGATTAGAACGTAATAAGAAAAGAAAAACACTATTACGCAGGGCTGCAGTCCCATCTCGGGAGAGATGAGCTTCATCCTGGGCAAGATGGGAGGTCCTGTCTCGGGCGAGACGGACCTCATCTTGGGCGAGATGAGAGGTTCCATCCCGGGCGAGACAGCTTTCATCTCAGTCGAGATAGAAGGTTCATCTCAGGCGAGATGAATCCCATCTCGGTCGAGACAGGGGGTTCCATCTCGGGAGAGATGACTCCCATCTCGGCCGAGATAGATCATCGTCCTCCTCAAGTTCGATGGACCTGCAACTCGTTCCAGAACCCACACCACTCACATGCAACACCATCCGATCATCCCAACAAGCTCCCTAGGCCCTCTAGATCGCGAAACAACATTCAAATCGAAGGAAAATGATAAGAAACGAGGGAAGGAGGAGACCTCACCGGAAAACTTCCTCACGGCGGCGGCGTTCGATTCCGGCGGTTAATCTCGACTCTCAGGGTACCAACGAAGTCTCTACAAGATGGGGAACACATATATAGCATCAAAACTCGATTCCAAAGCCTAAACAACAAGATCTAACTTCTTTTTCTGGTAAAACAAAGGTGGTGAACGACCTACCTTCTCTCTTTGATAACTCCGTCGATTCTCCACCTCTCGACGTCCACCTTAGCTCGAAACGAAGCTAGGACGACAGGCTTTCTAATGGTGGTGGCCGCTCGGTCTGGAGTGGCCGGAGTTGGTCGAAATCTTGCCGGGAAAGTGGCGGGTTTGAGTGGGGTTTTGGGAGGTGTCACACTTTCTCTCTCTAGGCTTGTGATGGAAGGTGGTTTAATGAAATTAATTTCTCCTATATATTTGTATTTTCCTTCACATATAATTATTATACATATACTTATGTATATATATATATATCTAATATGTATATAACTAATAATTCTTAATTATATTCCTCCTTATTTATCATGTATAAGGTTTACACATTTCTTATATAATTCTTCAATTACTCTATAATTCATAATCTATGAATTATTCCATCTCAAATTCAAACAAATCTTGATAATTCCTTCAAGATTATTAATATAACCAAGCTCAATATCAAAATTAAATTATCCAATCATAAACAAATAATTTCCAATGCTTCTCAAATGAGGAATTCTTTCTTTATTAGTTCTGAATAATTGCTACAAGGTCAAATAATACACGGGGTATTACATCCCCTCACCCTTATAAAAATTTCGTCCCGAAATTTGAAAATGCTTCAAAATGCTCGGGATATTTCTTCATCTTATTTTCTAACTTCCATGTTGCTTCTTTACGCCCATGGTGACTCCATAGCACCTTACGAGCGAAATCGACATATTCCTTAGCTCCTGAGTCTTATGGTCCAAAATCACTTCTGACCGCTCTTCACACTGCAAATTAGGGCTCAAGACTACTTTCTCCTGGCGAATCACGTGCCTGGAATCATAAACGTACTTCTTCAATTAAGACACGTGAAATACACTATGCACGTTACCCATACTCGGGGTTAGGCGTGTGCACGGTTTGGCCGAAACTGGCCGAACCGGCCAAACCAAATTAATTTGGCCGATTTGACTGGTTTGAAAAAAATGATTGGTCGGGTTGGTTTGAAAAATCTCAAACTGGATGATTTGGTTTGGCCGACGGTTTGAAGGATGAAACCGGCCGTTTCGGCCGGACCGGCCGTATAAATAATATAATTTTAAATATAATAATGATAATAAAATATTATTTGATAAAAAGCTAAAATATCAATTATATTGATATATATGTCCGATGTTTATATTCTTTCGAATTGTAACCCTATATATCAACTTATATATAATTGTTTCTTGCAACCATAATATTATTTATTTATTACTTTTCTCTTATTTATAATTAATGACAAGCTATACATATTTATATTAGTTTTATTTTGTGTATCATTCTTTCATTAATTTCTAATAATTAAATTGATATACAAGTTTCATTTTTTATAATATTTTTAGTTGAATAATCTTCAAACCGTTTAAACTAGCCGAACCAACCCGTTTTAATATGGTTTGGCCGATTTAGTTTGAAATAATTATTTGGCTGGTTTGGTTTGTGAAAATTTCAAACCGTACCTATTGGTTTGGTCCGTACTTTGCCCCTTAAACCGGCCAAACCGGACCGTGCACACCCCTACTCGGGGTAATGCTAACCTATAAGCCACTGGACCGATGTGCTCTAGAATTTCATAGGGTCCCACGTAGCGCGGTCGCAGCTTACTTCTCACTCCGAATCTCACTATTTCCTTGGAAGGTGAAACCCTGAGGAATACCTTAACCCCGATTTCAAAACATAGCTCCGCCCTCCTTGAGTCGGCGTAAGACTTCTGCCTGCTCTGAGCTTCTCTAATCCTCTCTTGGATCTGATGGACTATTTCAATCATCTCGCTAACCGCGTCAGGTCCGATCACTTGCCTTTCTCCTACTTCATTCCAATATAATGGTGAGCGGCATTTTCTTCCATACATGGCTTCGTACGGAGTCATTCAATTGTCGCCTGATAACTATAATTGTAGGCAAACTCAATTAATGGCAAAATCGGCTCCCAACTGCCTCCTCGATCCAAATCTACCGTTCTCAACATGTCCTTGAAAGTTTGAATAGTCCTCTCGGATTGACCATCTGATTGAGGGTGAAGCGCTGTGCTGAAATTCAGGCGAGTCCCCAACTCCTGCTGTAAGCTCATCCAAAACGGGATGTGAACTTCGTACCTCTGTTAGACTTAATAGATACTGGTACTCCATGTAGTCTGACAATCTCTCGGACATCTAGTTGTGCCACTTATCTGATTCTTAAGTTACTCAGATCGGCAGAAAGTTAGCACTCTTCGTCAAACGATCCACTATGATCCATATCACGATATTTCCTATTTGCAATTTCGGCAATCCTGTAACGAAGTCCGTGGAAATGTGTTCCCATTTCCATTCTGGAATGTCTAAGGGTTGGAATTTCCCATACGGTCGCTGATGTAATGCCTTGACCTGCTGACATGCCAGAGATTTCTCTACATACGAGGCTACATCTTTCTTCATACCGTCTCACATGTATTTAGTCTTCAAATCTTGGTACATTTTTTTTGTACTTCCCGGGTGAGCGGTATACGGCATATCGTGAGCTTCACTCATGATCTTATTTCTCAAGTCCTCACTGTTCGGTACTGGAATCATGTCTCTGAACATCAATGCGCCATCGGGTGCCTCTTTGAACTCACCCGATTGCTTGATTCTAATCCCTTGGCGGAATTTCTTGAGCTCCATATCTTTTCTCTGTGCTTTAACGATCTTTCTCTCAAATCTGGCACGACAGTCAGAGTTGCCACGTCATATCTCCTTCCTTCTGCGGGTGATATAACTTCAAGGTGAAGTTTCTTGAGTTCTCTGATCAAATAGTCCTCTCTTAAGTATACAACTCAATTCCGTCTCTCCCTTCCGACTCAATGCATCTGCTACTGAATTTTCCTTGTCGGGGTGATGTTTGGTCATCAGATCATAAACGTTAACTAGCTCGAGCCACTTCTTATGCATTTTATCCATATTTTCCTTCTCGAATAAATACCGCAACCTTTGAGTTATTTTAATAGGAATTATATGTACGAAGAATCTCAGTTTCCTGATAAAACACTAAAATACGTAAACGAAAGGAACTATGGTTTAGAAGATCTGATTCTGAAATTTTCTTCCGTGCTTCCGGACAACTAAGGTTTTTCTCTCACGACTATTGTAGAAGGAAGTTCTACCTATTGTAGAGGGCATCAAAAGTTCGCAACTGGAAAGAAACTTAGCAAAGGAAAGTAGAGAGTTTAACTCGGGTTCAAGCTCAACCTAGGTAAGTTAACGAGTCGACGACTTAACAGTTTCTGTGATTGAGTCCCCTATTTGGAAAACTTTCTCTCCTTATCTAATATCTCACTCTCACTTTGCAATGATCGTGTCATAAGCTTCACGATTAACGAGAAATAACTTTGAATCTTATTCGGTGTGATGAGTGGCTTCCACTCTATCACCGTCTGAATTTAAGTGGGGTCTACTAATGCTTTCTCCGCCGACACGATATGACCCAAGAGTATCACTTTCTTTAACTAAAATCTTTCGCCTACTAGACTTGAAGTAATTGAAATCTAAACGGCAAAACTACAAATTCACAATGGCAACATCTCATTTTTAAACCATCTTCTGGATGTCTTATTTTTTGGTGATATAAGGTAGTTGCCTTACTTTCTGACATGCACTCTATGCTTAGGGTTACGTCATCATCGCGCATATCCAATATTCAGTTATGTTATTCTAAGCATTCACGTGGATTCCTAATGTATGACATAATTAAGTAGTAGTAATCCTTTATCCAGAAGGCATAGCTTCCTTCAAATTCTATTACTTTATCACATGTTGTGATACTAACGTACAAAATATTTCAATTCCATACAAAACATACTTTTATATTATTAGAATTGTACATAGGTGCTAGATTGTCCTTCTTCGGTTACTAGTTCCCTTCCTGCTGGTTTTCTCCTTGTCGGCATAGTGAGGATTGGTTAACTTGTCTTCCTCCCCAGTAATTCCCTAAAATTCCTCTCCACGGCTGGCGCTCTCCTGAAATTGTTCTCAGCTGCTGATCGGCAGGTCTCTGATTGTTCTGTCCGTTTTTAGTTTCTGATTGGACTGAGGGGCATCGTATTGCATAATGTCCCGTGCCTCTACAGTTGAAGCATAAATTTTGCGTAACTTGACATCTCCCATAATGCCTCCTTCCACAGATACCACATTGTGGAGCTGTCTTGCCACGTTTGTTTGGGTTGCCTGTACTTTGAATTTCTTATAAGACTGGACGGAGTTGCATCTTTGGTTGCCTTGACAATTATCTTTATCTTCGTGCTTTTGATTTCCCGACTCTTGAGTATTCCAAGATGGTAGCTTCCCCTTATTCTTTGACGCTTCCACATCAAGGGCTTTTCTAAGTAATTCATGGTAATCTAAATCAGGGAAAGTAGCTAGATGGGTGCGGATCTCTTCCTTCAATCCTTCGCGAAACTTCTCAGCCAATTTCCTTGGTGTATCAACGTGATGCGGCGCATAACACATCAATTCACCAAACTTAGTGTCATATTCCTCCACGGTCATCTTTCCTTGCTCAAGCAGAAAGAATTCAACCTCTCGCTCCCTTCGGTATAGCTTGGGCACAAACTTCTCGTATAGTGTTGCTTTGAAATCTTCCCAATTCAATTGTTGACGAGCAGCTGGTGCCAGAGACTTAACATACGTCTCCCACCAACGATCTGCCTTGCCTTTCAGCTGATACGTCATACAGTTAACCTTTTCCGATGCCGAACACTGCATGAGTCGAAATAGCTTCTCCAGTTCACGGATCCATTCCTCAGCAGCGATGGGACCTTCTGTCCCATTGAAGATTGGGGGTTGCTGTTTGCGGAATGTCTCCACAAGGTTGAGAGTAGTGGTGGTCTGCGCCTTCTCTGGTGAGGGTTGATGGTCGGGTCCTTGGACAGATATGCTATTTTCATCCTACAGTGTTTTGCAGCCTGGGATGGTCTCGAATATGGGAACCTCTTCTAATATTGTAATCTCATCAACGTTCTGTGGTTGGGCCCTTCCTCGGCCTCTTCCTCTTCCTCGGCCTCATCCTCTTCCTTGGCCTCGTCCTCGGGCTCTGCCACGATCTCGTCCTCTTCCCACAATTTCCATGTTCCCTTACATTCTGCAATACCGTAAGCAGTTAGCGACGAATTAACTTATCCTTAGCGAGAAACGAACGTCATAGATCCTAAAATTGATACCTTGCTCAGTCAACACCACATCAGACATTATTTACCAACAACCACAATAAATTCTAACAGTTATACGAAATAACAACCAATAATCATAATAAAAACACGCGCATATATATAGCGAATTCAGGAGTACAAAAGGTGATCGACCAGCGAAAGTCTCAGTGCCATCCTTAACAGTCTTTGATATTTTTACTCGTTAAAATATATACTCCCTGCGATGCCAACTACTACGATCATCGCTAAAACATTAAACTAGAAAATCACATACAGTAAACGTGTTAGCTTCTTAACAAAACAACATTACGTTATCAACACAACCCCTCATACGGAACTTTCTCATCCCCTTCTAACTTGGCGTACTTCTCTAGTTGTTTTCACTTGCTTAATAGTGGGCCTCCGAAATCCAGAATTGCACTGATTGGCATAATGTCCAATTCCTCCACAGTTAAAGCACTTGATTGCTCCTCTCCGGCACTCCCCGGTGTGGTTTTTCCCGCACCTAGGACACTTTGCTGACCTACGTCTCTTTGTCTCTTCTGGTTTGTTAACTTTTGATGATGGGGTTGTTGATACTCTTCCCTCTTCCTTTTCGGTGCATGCGACGAAAATGCGTAGGACTCTGGTGGCAACACTTCTAACATTGCAGGCACCTGGATGTTCCCGCGGGGACTGAGGGTTTGATGTCCCAGTGCGATGACCCTATGGATAAGCTCAGCTATAAAGGGTCGGAAATTTCCAACACGTTCCCGAGTATCTGGGCGGTAGTAGCTGTGTGAGGAAACCAACACCGAAACCCATGGGGCCCACCTGTCAGGAACTAATTCTGCTGTCCTATCCATCGCTTCGTATCCACTGACTCTCAAGTGCTCCACTCTCTCCCATTCAGTCAAATATGCCATTAAGGCTGAAGCGAGTCCTTCTTCGGGAAAACTGGGGTGAGCACGAAATTGACGAACTAAAATATCTTCAGCAGGTTCCATCTGCCACGACAATAAACTGTTAGTACCCAACAAATATAATAATAGGAACACCACATTCCATACGCCAATATTCATGATTTTGTCATAGTGACATTATTGTCCTTCAACAGACCATGCCAAGGTTCCTTCGGATCCTCGTACTTGCTCATTGACTCACTTCGAGTCCGATTACATCTATCAAGCTTACCGTGTGCATTTTGCACGCTCAACTCCCTGACTCACACTCCTAATCCTCAGTCAAACTGACTCTAACTATCACACTTACCAATTAAGAAACTTTCAGTTTCTATCCCACCAAACTCAAGGTCCTAATTTCAGTCAACCACGGGTGTTGTGAAATGGCACCTTCAACGACTCCCACCTATTTCAACTTAACCAACCCAAAGTCAATCTAAGTTTCCCCAATTAATACCTTTTCAAGGTCAACAGTTAGTCGGTCACTTCCTGATCCATCCTATTCTAACCTCCAAGGTTAACACAATACTCCAGTCAAATTCAAACAGCTCAATTCACGAATTAACACATCTTTTGAGCAATAAAACAAAGTTTACACTGCTTGCATAACATTTTTTTTTCAAAATCGACATTTTGAAATCACAATTTCAAAGGCCACCTCACTGGTGCCAAAACCAAACAATTTCGTCAATTTTTTTTTAATAATCACGGGATTTTCTCACAACACAACATCAATCACTTTCTTTCAACACATAGAGCATACTTTTCATCAACACCTTCAATCACTCTCCCTTCAACACATGAGCTCAAATAAACTTCAAATCACTTTCAATCCATATACATAATTACTCCGAACCAATCCAGCCACAATCAACATTGTGCTATCTTTTCAAAATCTCTTTTACTACAAAACGTTTAAAGTGACTCAATCACTAAACAATCTCGCAAGTAGGTAACTTTTAAAAACATTCAAAACGTACCTCAGGTCACGCAGGATGGAGCAGGGTGTAAAGCACGAGCAGTCCTTTCATTCAACTTTTAAAACCAGAAAGTTTCAACACTTGGAATTTTCGAAGCAGTTTCAAACCAGTTTCAAGTAGTTTTAAAACAATTTCAAAATAATTTCAAAAAAATAATTTCAAAAACCTATCGCTCTGATACCACTTCTGTAACGCCCCCAACTGACCTTCCCAACTTTGGGGCGCGCTACAGTCGTGGTTGATGGTTATCAATCGTTTTCATAATTTAAAACAGCAGAAGACTTGTATATAAATGACAAGGAAATTAAAGAAACTATATTTGTTAAACAATTGTTTTCTCAAAACATTTAAAACAAGGGAAGGAAAATATATCAGAGAGCGGTGCAGCAGTGTGTGTAGCGTAGTGGAGATATGCATATGAAGATGCATATCTATGGATCTATTTATAAAAATATTTGCCAAAACATCTTCATCGTCTTTACACCGCCGTTCCTCCATCCTCGCTGCTTAACTTGCGTATTTTAAAAACAATACGAGGGGCTGAGTACTAATGTACCCCGTGGAGACATGCCCGAAAATATAGATTTTATATATGAAAGCTATGCCAACACACACAGATAAACACGAGGTTTTATTGAAAAGTACCGTGTTATCTAAAACACTTTAGTTCGCTGCAGCTATCTACCATGGTATCATATCTGTTTAACGTTGTAACTGGAAGTTGGCCTACTTCCGAGTTACGATGAATAGCTGGGAATGGACTAACCACTCTACTCACTATCATCAATTAGTGCACTAGTCTCAGTATGTCACCTTGAGACCCGATCTGTTGGGAAATTTGGCTAAGTTTCCCTTCCCCAGTTGATAGCTTAGATCTTAGATTTGGTGTTTAAGTGTTTTGGTGGATCAAATCCTAAGTCCTACCAGCGTCAGTTGTCTCTAGAATAGCTCTAGTCTCAAATGTAAAGTCCTGTATAGGTATTTTGAGTTGTAAGTCGCAGCTGATCAAGACTCACTACTGTTCACCAGCATGAGATGTTCTTACCAGTTGAGAGAAGTCTCACCAGCAAGCGACTGACAAAGACTCATGCTGACACTGTTCATCAGCATGGAGTAGAGCTATTGACTGGTTACTGTTCACCAGTGGGAAGATTTCACCAGCAGGAGGCTGAGAGATCTTACCAGCAGAATATGTGTTCTGGCTGATACTATTCACCAGCGGTGAAGCCACCAGTCACGGGAGATTCCAAGAGATAACATCAGACGAATTGGTAGACCTTGATTGTGCTAAGGAAAGTCACCAGCAGAGACTGCCAGCACAAGATCACCAGTATGATCTACCAGTCGGAGGTTATCAGCAGAATTCAAGATTCGCTCTCCCAGAGTCTTAGAGACAAAAAGAAGATTCGTCGAGGAATTAACTGACAGAGTATGACTTTAAGGAGGATACCTTAAAGTCTATCAGTTCAAGACTACCAGTTCCGATTCCTCGTACTGATGAATAGTGCCGTTCTGACATAAAGAGATCAATGTCAGATAAAGTGGACAAAAGCATGGCGCTTTCCGGAAATTCCTACCTGCCGCCTGCAGAAGGACATGCAAGGACAGAGACTTTTCCGGATGTGTCCAAACGGCTAGTAAATTTGAATGGGATCTCTCGTCTATAAATACGTGAGATCCAACAGCATTCAATACTCTTACCCACTCTTAGCCTCTCTTGACCTACCGAAAGCTAAAACGCATTCATATCAGCGAATAAGCAATCTTTCGAGGCTTTTCTTAAAGCTACTCCGTGTGTCAATCAATTGAACACGAGACTCCAAGCTTCTAGCTTGTGAGTTATTGATCTCATTTGGTGTTCTTTCTCATTCCGAGGAAGAACATAGCAGCTCTTGAGCCAGCCAGCTCCAGAGTTATTACGGGCAGTTTTGCCGCCAGCAAGAGTCAAGTTCTTGGGAGAACTCAACACCCAATCAGTCGGAGGAGGAGGTTGAAGTGACGTGCTCGCACTCCATCCATCTGACGAGAGTTGAAGAAGGACAAGGACCGGGAGCGGTTGATCCAGTGGACTGGTAGACGAGGCATCTACCAGCTGGAAATAGATCGTAGGAAATCTTGTACCGGATTACTCTTTTTAGTGAATTTCCAGTGCTTCGACTGGAGAGTGGACGTAGATCAATTGATCGAACCACTATAAAATATCCTTGTTATTTACTGCTTTCAGCATTTACTTACTGATTTAAAACCCAGCACCCAAGTGCTGGAGTATAACTGAAACCAGTTTATAACTGTTCAAACTCGACTCTAAAATTTTCTAAGTCCTGAGTCATCAGCTGACCAGCCAGTTGCCAGTCAGCTGAATACTCAGTTGCCAGTTGACTTACCAGCTGACAAGGTCCCAGTCAGCTGTGTAACCAGCAGAGTGCAAGAAACGAACTTACGTATTTTCCGCTGCCAAAGTATACCCTGATATCCGGGACCAACACGATCGATTGAAGAAAGAAAAGAAATACACAGCCTTATCCCCCTAGGGCTTCAGTACTCCAGCTGAACAACCCGAGCTCATAAACAAAGTAAGGTTGCTAGCCTTCAATATCAGATTCATAAGACTAGCTTAAGCACAAAAATTACTTGGTTCTCATCTTAGTGATTGAACTCTCTGGTGATAGCAGTCAACAGAGGAACAAATATGTAACAATAAAACATTTTAGGCATAGCATTCGTTTAAAGCAAAACATTTTACACATGCTTTAGAAAAACAAAACGCATTTTGGTTTTATACGGAAAATAGTCCCCACCTGTGTTTTGCTTACTGGTATAAAAGATGGTATGGTTATTCGTGCAGATTGAGCTGTGTTCCCTTTCAGTTTGAATCCCCTTCAAAATAATCACAATACATATACAACTAATTAGGATGGATAATCTAAGTATTCCTATCAGCCTTAACTGATAACACTAGATGAGATTAGGAGCTAAGACCGACATCTAACCAAAAACTCTCAATCAACACTTCTCATACTTATACTTAAACATTCCTCGATTTCCTTAAACGAATAAAATCAAATTCGACTCTCGATTTCATAAACCAACCCTTAAACATGCTTAAACATGCTTGGATAATCATTATATAAACTCAAGAATCGAAAATGACTCGAATTGGATTAGAACGTAATAAGAAAAGAAAAACACTATTACGCAGGGCTGCAGTCCCATCTCGGGAGAGATGAGCTTCATCCTGGGCAAGATGGGAGGTCCTGTCTCGGGCGAGACGGACCTCATCTTGGGCGAGATGAGAGGTTCCATCCCGGGCGAGACAGCTTTCATCTCAGTCGAGATAGAAGGTTCATCTCAGGCGAGATGAATCCCATCTCGGTCGAGACAGGGGGTTCCATCTCGGGAGAGATGACTCCCATCTCGGCCGAGATAGATCATCGTCCTCCTCAAGTTCGATGGACCTGCAACTCGTTCCAGAACCCACACCACTCACATGCAACACCATCCGATCATCCCAACAAGCTCCCTAGGCCCTCTAGATCGCGAAACAACATTCAAATCGAAGGAAAATGATAAGAAACGAGGGAAGGAGGAGACCTCACCGGAAAACTTCCTCACGGCGGCGGCGTTCGATTCCGGCGGTTAATCTCGACTCTCAGGGTACCAACGAAGTCTCTACAAGATGGGGAACACATATATAGCATCAAAACTCGATTCCAAAGCCTAAACAACAAGATCTAACTTCTTTTTCTGGTAAAACAAAGGTGGTGAACGACCTACCTTCTCTCTTTGATAACTCCGTCGATTCTCCACCTCTCGACGTCCACCTTAGCTCGAAACGAAGCTAGGACGACAGGCTTTCTAATGGTGGTGGCCGCTCGGTCTGGAGTGGCCGGAGTTGGTCGAAATCTTGCCGGGAAAGTGGCGGGTTTGAGTGGGGTTTTGGGAGGTGTCACACTTTCTCTCTCTAGGCTTGTGATGGAAGGTGGTTTAATGAAATTAATTTCTCCTATATATTTGTATTTTCCTTCACATATAATTATTATACATATACTTATGTATATATATATATATCTAATATGTATATAACTAATAATTCTTAATTATATTCCTCCTTATTTATCATGTATAAGGTTTACACATTTCTAATATAATTCTTCAATTACTCTATAATTCATAATCTATGAATTATTCCATCTCAAATTCAAACAAATCTTGATAATTCCTTCAAGATTATTAATATAACCAAGCTCAATATCAAAATTAAATTCTCCAATCATA
The DNA here is from genome assembly GCA_026898455.1 of Plectranthus barbatus. Lineage (NCBI taxonomy): Eukaryota > Viridiplantae > Streptophyta > Magnoliopsida > Lamiales > Lamiaceae > Plectranthus > Plectranthus barbatus. The sequence goes on from JAPKLW010001210.1 coordinate 65,853, forward strand.
AACAAATAATTTCCAATGCTTCTCAAATGAGGAATTCTTTCTTTATTAGTTCTGAATAATTGCTACAAGGTCGAATAATAAACGGGGTATTACAATTTCCTTTTCTCTATGTCTTTGTTAATGGTTTTGACAATATCCAAAAGGGGGAAATTGTTAGAATAATAGATCTAGACTCCCTCTAGAAATAAATGATTTGATATATCAAAACCCATCCTAGTCAGTTTCTCCAGTGTCTAGAGTTCTAAATTGTAATCCTTGTATAGGATCAATCGAGTTGTAATAGAATTTTGTCTGAAGATTGAGTAATGGAGAATGCTCTAGAACTGACTATCATCATGCCTGACCTTAACCTAAAACTGAGTTGGAGCACTCAGTTTAAGGTCTTACTTGACTGACAAGGAGAAGTCAGTATGAGGGCTTTCCCATACTGACTAAAGAGAAGTCAGTTTAAGGGATTACCATAGTGATCCGGGAAAATCAGTATGAGGGCATTTCCCATACTAACCACGGAAAGTCAGTATGAGGATTTACCATACTGACCGTGGGAAGTCAGTATGAGGGCTAAACTTTACTGACTCTTAGAAGTCGGTATAAGAAGCCACAATCAAACTCAGGCATTTGTAAAATGTCGAAGTCAGTACGAGGTTATCCAAAACTGAGTTCCTCGGGCTATAAAGGAGTCTGACGAAAAGTTAGTGTATCGCACACTGGCAATGGGCAGAGAAGAAAGGAGACCTAAGGCATGGGCTACGATTGGACAATATAATCCATGAGTGTTGGGAAATTTGGCTAAGTTTCCTTTCCCCAGTAGCTACTTGTTTAGATTCTAGTTTTGGTGTTTTGGTGGATCAAATCCTAAGTCCTACCAGCGTCAGTTTGTCTCTAGAATAGCTCTAGTCTCAAATGTAAAGTCCTGTTTAGGTCTTTTGAGTTGTAAGTCGCAGCTGATCAAGACTCATGCTGGCTACTGTTCACCAGCATGAGATGTACTTACCAGTTGAGAAAAGTCTCACCAGCAAGCGACTGACAAGACTCGTGCTGACACTGTTCATCAGCATGAGAAAGAGCTCACGACTGGCTACTGTTCACCAGTTGGGAAGGTTTTCATCAGCAGGCGGTTGACAAACCTTACCAGCAGAATAGGTGTTCTCACTGACACTGTTCACCAGCAGTGAAGTCACCAGTCATGGGAGATTCCAAGAGTTAACATCCAGACTTATTGGTAGACTTAGATTGTGCCAACGCAAGTCACCAGCAGAGACTGCCAGCACAAGATCACCAGTATGTTCTGCCAGTCGGATGTTACCAGCAGAATTCAAGATTCGCTCTCCCAGAGTCTTAGAGACAAAAAGAAGATTCGTCTGAGGAATAAACTGACAAAGTATGACTTTAAGGGAGGATACCTTAAAGTCTATCAGTTCAAGACACCAGTCTCGATTCCTCGTACTGACGAATAGTGCCATTCTGACATAAAGAGATCAATGTCACATAAAGTGGACAAAAGCATGGCACTTTCCAGAAATTCCTACCTACCACCGTCTGAAGGACATGCGAGGACAGAGACCTTTTCCGGATGTGTCCAAATGGCTAGAAGATTTGAATCGGATCCCTCGGCTATAAATACCTGGGATCCACCAATATTCAATACTCTTCACCTACCGAAAGACTGCAAATTTATTACGCTCAAGCAAGTAGAAGCAAAACACTTTCGAGGCCTTTCTAAAGGCTATCCGTGTGTTGATTTATTCAAACACGAGACTTCAAGCTTCCAGCTTGTAAGTTACTGATCTCTTTGGTGTTCTTTCTCTTCTGAGGAAGTTCATAGCAGCTCTTGTGCCAGCCAGCACTCGAGTTATTACGGGCTTTTTGCTGTATTGAGAAGATACGTTCTTGGGAGAACTAAACACCCAGTGAAGCTGTGGAGGTTGAAGTGACGTGCTCGCACTCCACCAGCTGATCAGAGTTGAAGAAGGAATCAAGATCGGGAGCGGTTGATCTAGCGAAGTGGTGGACAAGGGTCGCACCAGCTAGAGATAGATCGTAGGCAACTTGTACCTGATTACTCTATAGTAAATTTCCAGTGCTACGACTGGAGAGTGGACGTAGATCAGTTGATCGAACCACTATAAATCCTTTGTCTTTATCAGTTTTCTGCATTACATTCTTATTTTAAAACCCAGCACCCAAGTGCTGGTGTATATCTGAAAACTGATATAACTGTGCAAACAAGGCTAAAAATATTCTAAGTCTTGAGCTACCAGCTGACGAGCCAGTCGCCAGTCAGCTGAGTACGCAGAGTGCAAGTTGAATCACCAACTGACAGGTCCCAGTCAGTTGGTTAACCAGCAGAGTGCAAGAAACGATTAATCACATTTTCCGCTGCTAAGTTATACCCTGATAATCCGGGACCAACAAGTGGTATCAGAGCCAGGTTCTTATAGACCGATTGTTTCTGAGTCGCTTAGGACCGAGATCCACGTTTCCTTGCACTCCTTTGTTAGTCTGTTGATTAGCTCAGGTACACGAAGATGAATACTCCGAAGCTACTCGACTACAAGACTGTGAAGCATGATATATGGCGAAAGAGGTCGCTCATTTCTCTGAAGAGGATCCATCCAGAAATGAAAGATGTGCTGGAGAAAGGGCCAATCGAGATCACCATGATACAGCACCAGCTAGGAGATCGTCCAGCTGCTGTGATCCCAAAGCCTCAAGGCGAATGGAACGCCGAGGACAGGAAGCGGAATCAGTTGGATTCCATTGCTCACGAATTGATCCTGGCTTCTCTTCCAGAGTCGCTGATGGAGGAAGCCCTCCAGTTTGACAATGCCAAGGGAGTATGGGATTATCTTGATAGTCTATGTCAAGAAACTGATCAAATGAAACGCAACAAATTGCAGGTTGCAGTGGACAAGTACGAGTCCTTCCAGATGCTGCCTGGAGAAACCATCAAGGAGATGGAGGCGAGATTCAACGCCATCGTCAGCGAGCTAAAGTCCCTGGACAGGAAGTGCTCAAATGAAGATCTTAATGCCAAGATCCTGTCCAAGATGCCCAAGGAGGACTGGTTCGTGAAGACGACAGCTCTCAAGGAGAAGGACTTATCCAAGATGACTCCCAAGGAGTTATTTGCTCAGTTGCAGGCACACGAGTGGGATATCCAGATGGTGAACAAGAATGAGGCCATCAGGAACATGGGATCCCCCAGCATCAAAGCTCAAGACGAAGCTTACTTCGTCAAGAAGGACTTCAAATGGAAGCACAAGAAGCCCTTCCATGCTGACAGACCTGCTGCCCAGCACAACCAGCAGAAAGAGATCCCAACCACATCGGGATCTAACTCAAAAGACAGCGAGAGCTCTATCGCTGACCTTGAGCAACAGATGAAGAGACTGGCCGTTCTCCTGGAGAAAGCCAAGTTGAAACAGGGAGTATCTCTAAGCTCAACTGACGGAAAATTCATCAAGAGAGCTCCCCGTGCTTGCTATCAGTGCCAATCCCCTGATCACCTTAAATTTGAATGTCCACAGGTGGACAAAAATGAGCGGGAAAGGCTAAAGAAGCTCTTTGAAGAGCGCGCCTCCAAGGCCGTTGCCAAGGCTATGCTGACCAGGACAGAAGTGCCTGACATACCCGACCATGATGATGGGGAGTATGCGTCAGACGAGGAGTCAGAAGAGGAAGCTCTACTGGCACTCATGGCAGCCTTCGGTGAAGAATCAGCTGAAGGAAGTGCTGACAGTGAAGAGGCACTTGCAGCTGATGACCAGGTACAATCATCAACTTCCCCAATGCATATCATGCCTTCTATCAGTTTAGACGATTCTGAGTCGCGTTGCTCCGACTTAGAAGCTGTCACTATAGACATTCTTCAAAAAGAATTTTTAAAATTTTATGAAATAAAGAATGTCTTGGCTGGCGAAAATACTTCGCTGAAAGATTAAGTTTCTATTTTGACCAAGGAGATTGAAAAATCCAGGTCAGTCAGTGAAGAGCTAGCCACTTTGAAAAAGACTCACTTTGAGTTGCTCCAAAATTTTCAAATTACAAAAACTGAGCGAGATAATTTTCACAATCTCGTTCTGGAGCAAGAAAATAAAATAAATTTTCTAAATAAAGGCTCAAAAGACTTGGAAACAGCTCTAAGTCATTGGAGAAAGCCTTCTGATAAGTCCGGGTTGGGATTTACAAAGGATTTGAGCATAAACCAGCCCGAACAAATCACTACTGTTAAGGGTAAGGGCAAACTGGTAAGTGCATCAGCACCAACTGGTAATACCAGTCAGTCCCGTGTGGCTGATCAGCATAGGAACCATAAGTCCAGATACATAGGTGAGTCATCAAGACAAAATCCTCAACTGGCAAGACCCTCTGCTGACAGGACGCCAGCATACCCGAAGACGCAGACTAAGTCGAAATATTCAAAGGCAAGGAAGTCAGCGTCAGCTGCCAGTGGAATCCGACAGCCAGCACCAGCTGTCCAGAGATTCCACGCCCAACCTTACAAGTATGCCAGTTGCCAGCATGCTTACAAGGGATCCAAACCTCAGCGGAATACTGAGAGAAGGATATTTCCCGATAGGAGGAACACCTATCGGAGGCCTGAGCCCAATCAAAACCTTTTCTCAAGGGCTGGGAAGGCTAATCATCGTGGTCCACAATTCCAGAGACCACCTAGGCAACACAAGCGGTCGGAAAGAAATTTCCGACACCCTCTGAGGAAGAATACTTCCAGAGGAACCGCACACACAGCCACACCTTCCAAAAACAAATCCATGCATTATTTTAAAAGGAAGGGAAAGGCCACAAGTGATGTCAGCAAGGGTAACACCGAGCTGAAGATTACTCAAGTCTGGATTCCAAAAGGAATGATCCAGAGATCTAACCCTGCAGGACCCGCTGATGATCGGGGACCTAAATAATTTCATTTTCTTGCAGGAACAGGATCATGCAACACAGCTTCAGAGATCGAGCGAGTGGATCATAGATAGTGGTTGCTCGGCTCATATGACTGGTGAGGAGTTCCTATTTTCGGAGCTCACCAAGGTCAGAGGACCTCCAGTTATTTTTGGTGATAACTCCAAGGGCAGAGTTATTAGCAAGGGCTGCATCGAGAATGATGATGTCAGAATTGTGAATGTATCCCTTGTCACCAATCTGAAGCACAACCTCCTGAGCATCAGTCAGCTGTGCGACAATGGTTATACCATTGTGTTTGACAAATCAGGGTGCCAGATCAAGAATGAAGAGTCTGGCGAGACCAAGCTGAAAGGTGTCAGGAAAGGAGGTCTCTATGTTGTTGACTGGCAAAGCGGGAAGACTGATACATGCTTTGTAGCCACCAGTTCCATGGAAACTAACTGGCTGTGGCACAAAAGGTTAAGTCATCTAAATTTCAAAACTATTAATTATCTAACCAAGCATGATCTTGTAGATGGTCTTCCCAAGGGCGGGTTCAAGAAGGAAGGAATTTGCAAAGCTTGCCAGCAAGGCAAACAAACTAGGAAGTCCTTCAAGAACCAGTCGCCAGTCTGCCCCAGTACCAGTCAGGTACTCGAGTTGTTACACATGGACCTGTTTGGACCAGTAACACCGCAAACCATTGGAGGAAGACGATATTCGCTGGTGGTAGTCGATGACTACTCGCGCTATACCTGGGTAAAGCTTCTCAGAACCAAGGATGAGGTGAAGATCATTCTTCCAGAATTGATCATCCAAGCTCAGAAACAGAGAGAAGCTGTGGTAAAGCGAATTCGATCAGACAATGGGACTGAATTCTGCAACAGTCTGCTGATGGATTTTTGCGCGGAGGCCGGGATCAAACATGAGAGATCTACTCCAAGGCAACCGCAGCAGAATGGACTGGAAGAACGTAGGAACAGGACGCTGAAAGAAGCGGTCCGGTCCATGCTGGCTGAGTCCGGCTTGGGACAGAGTTTCTGGGGAGAAGCGTTGGTGACTGCCTGCTACACTCAGAATAGAAGCGGGATCAACGACAGACTCCAGAAAACTCCCTACGAAGTGTATTTTGGTCGTAAGCCTTCTATAGCTCATCTTCGTGCATTCGGTTCACCATGTTATATCCATAATAATGGGAAGTCGAAGTTAAATGCTTTCTCGCCTAAGGCTGATGAGGGTGTGTTTGTCGGATATGGACATCCCTCTCACAAGGGCTATAGAGTATTTAACAAGACTACCCAGCTTGTGGAAATAACATGCAATGTTGTTTTTGATGAAGCTACTTTAGTGCGCAGGACCTTACGCCAACTGGCTGAAGATGTTCCTGAGGTCAATGATGTCAATGACCAGTTGGGCAGGAATTCTTCCAATGCTCAACCAATTGGTTCGACTAGACCGATGAATGGATCATCTTCACAACCAGTTACCTCAGGTGCCCATCAGCAACCTGAGAGGGTCGGTGATGCAAATGACCTTGCTGAGACCTTACACTCAATCTCCCTGAGTGGACCCAGTAACAATCTAGGGGGAATCCCTACTGGCCTTTTTAAAGAAGAAGGCAGTGATGGACCAGCTGGAGAGGAGGTTCCAGCTGATGCTGACAACATTGGTGGAGATTCAGACAACCAGTCAGAAGGTGATGCTGATGAAGTTGTTCCAACTGGTGAAGGTCCAGCACCAGCTGATGTTGCAGCTCCGACTGGTGGAAATGTGGAAGCACCAGTCGCCAGGACAGAAGAACCTGTTTCACAGCCGGCACCAGCAGTCGCTGGTCCTCCCAAATGGCTGAGGGATCACCCATCTGATGCTATTCTCGGTGATCCGGAAGGTTCTGTCCAGACTCGACACGGCAGAGCGCTTTTATCTTGCTTTATCTCTCAGATGGAACCTACGTCCATCAAAGATGCGCTCGAATCTGCCGATTGGATCAATGCCATGCACGAAGAGCTTGCGGAGTTCACTCGCAACAACGTTTGGGACTTGGTAGAGAGGCCATCACACCAGTCAGTGATTGGCACCAAGTGGGTTTTCAAGAACAAGCGAGATGAAGATGGCATTGTGGTCCGAAACAAAGCGCGTCTAGTAGCCAAGGGCTATAGACAGTGTGAAGGGATCGATTTTGATGAGACCTTCGCACCAGTTGCCAGGATGGAGGCGATACGGCTGTTTTTGGCTTATGCAGCGTATCACGGCTTCACAGTGTTCCAGATGGACGTGAAGAGCGCCTTCTTGAATGGCGAGCTGAAAGAGGAGGTTTATGTCGAGCAACCTCCAGGCTTTGAGATAGGCACCAAAGTGTACAAGCTAAGGAAGGCCCTGTATGGATTGAAACAGGCGCCCAGGGCTTGGTATGATACACTATCTCAGTTCCTCACCAGCAATGGATTTCGAAAAGGGAAGATCGATCGGACTCTCTTTCTTCTCAACGATGGAGCTGACATGCTGATGGTGCAGATCTATGTCGATGACATCATCTTCGGATCCAAGAACATATCTCTCTGTGAGAAGTTTTCTAAGCTGATGCAGACCTCATTCCAGATGAGTATGATGGGCAAGCTGACATACTTCCTAGGACTTCAAGTCCAGCAATCTGCTGATGGTATTTTTATCAGCCAGCGGAAGTATACCAAGGATCTAATTCAGAAATATTGCCCAGAGAAGACTAAGTCTCTAAGGATCCCGATGAGTACCAGCTGCCAGATATTTCTTGATGAGCAAGGGGAATCAGTTGATCCTACTGTTTACAGAGGTATTATTGGATCACTTCTCTATCTCACAGCCAGCAGACCCGACATTTCGTATTCAGTCGGAGTGTGTGCCAGATTTCAAGCTAATCCTAAGAAGTCACACATGGAAGCTGCTAAACGGATTGTGAAATATCTGAAGGGGACAGAATCTCTTGGAATATGGTATCCCAGAAATGATGAGCTTACGCTTATCGGATATTCAGATTCAGATTTCGCTGGATGCCGTATTGACCGCAAGAGTACCAGTGGTACGTGTCAGTTTCTCGGACACAAGCTGATTAGCTGGTTCAGCAAGAAGCAGCACTCTGTAGCTACTTCTACCACTGAGGCTGAGTATGTTGCCGCTGCCAGTTGCTGTGCTCAAATTATTTGGCTCAAGCAACAACTGGCTGATTATGAAGTGGACACTGGCTGTGTTCCTATTTATTGCGACAACAACAGTGCTATGTGCATCACGAAGAATCCGGTTCATCACTCCAGGACCAAGCACATAGACATTCGACATCACTTCATTCGTGATCATGTCGAGAAGAAGGATGTCAGCGTGGACTACATTCGTACTGAAGATCAACTGGCTGACATCTTCACAAAGCCCCTGCCAGAAGCAAGATTCAAGGAGTTGTGCATCAAACTCGGTCTTATGGAGATTGATGCGAGCCTTAATGATGAGGAAGAATGAGTCCAAGCTCTCATTCTGTTCTTGATTCTCTGGCGTATGCTGATTACAACTGAGTCCAAGTTCTCAGTTGTGGTGTTTCTCGACTAGTGGTGTCTACCAACCACAGATGATAACTACTGGCGGACTTTATCCCTCAATTGTCCAAGGAAATGAGTCCCAGCTCTCATTTCATCTTGCCAGCTTTTATCTTCCGCTGAAGCGAAATTGGGTCCCAGCTGCCACCTTCTAGCAGTGTGGAAGAAATGGATCCACTTCCAGTTGCCAGCAGATAACTGGTGGTCATTCCCACGACTGGCGAAAATTGAGTCCAAGCTCTCAATTTGGTTAAGGTCGCTAGTCTGATCATCAAGTGGTATCAGTTGCTAACTGATGAGTTTGCCAGCAGGACGTGCTACCAGCAAGTGGTTGATTTCTCAAGTGGTCTCAGTTGCTAACTGATGATGTATATCTACAAGGTGGTATCAGCTGCTAACTGAAGAAATTATCATCAAGTGGAGAAATGGCTCTTCAATAAGTGGTATCAGTTGCTAACTGATGAGTTTGCCAGTAGAATGTATTATAAGCATATGGTATCAGTTGCCAACTGATGAAGAGGCCAACCAGTTAGGGGGAAGTATGCGACTGGTGTATGCTGGCGATGCCCAGCCAAGCCAGCTGTCGCAGAAATGGCGGGATCGTTCGAATCCGATGGCGTATGCGGATCTCCGAATTTAATGCGGCATTTAATGCCACATTTAATGTGCACAGTGGCTGCGCAGTCCGACGTTTGGTTTCCACCAACTGCAGCGCACCACGTCAGCACCACGTCGTGCAGCACGTCAGCACGACCACGCCCGTCAACACAGGGAATCGGGCCTGCTGATGACCGTAGATCTCCGCGTGCTGAGCGTTGATCCTGGTCGTAGATTCCTGCATGGACTCGAGTATAAATACTCGAGGTCCCTCACCGGAGAAACCTTTTACGATCCTTCACATTTTTCCAGCCCTAATCTCTCTCATTCTCTCTCAAAATTCTTAAGTTTCCTGAGATTATGGCTTCATCTTCACGCCCCCCAACTGATAATCCCCCGGAAGACAACCCACCTTCCACATCTTCATCGTCTGGAGAGCCCAGACTACCAGTTGCCGAGCAGCACATGCCGACGTACACCGGCATTGTGAAGATTGAGGATATTGACTATACTTATCCGTTCGCGCGACTTGTTTCCCTGAACAAGCCGGCAACCCGTGATCGGTTGTCAAATGCTCAAGTCAGAGCCGCACAAGTTCAAAAGGAGAAGATCCTCAACGAAAAACTGGCCAGAAAGAACCATGGGGAGGAGATGATCGAGATGATCGATCATGAAGGCCTCCGACAGTATCTGACGGCGGCGCCCCAGACTTTCCATCCGCACCTGGTGGCGGAGTTCTACGCACGGGCGGTGATCGCCGACGGCGAACGGTCCTTCACCACTTCGGTGTTTGGACACCTGATCACCGTCTCCCCCGAGTACCTCGCCGAGATGTTCGGGCTAAGGAACGAAGGCGAGGATGTGGCTACCTACCTTCAGAACAACACCGTCGAGTTCCAGAAGCGCTGGACCCAGTGGAAGAAGGCGGAGGTGACCACCTTCCGGACTGGAATGAGAAAGTTCGAGATGGACGAGTTTTGGCAGATGGTGTGCGACATAGTCGTACGAATGCTGCAGTGCGAAGTAGGGTCGTACGCAGAGCTGAGCATCCGGAAGTTCTCCGTGATGAGTGCCCTTGCTGACGGGATTCAAGGGAACTGGGCCGAATTCCTTTACGGCCGGCTCCTGGAACACGTCGGCAGGAACATCGACGTCCCGATTAAAGGGAGGTTTGCCCATTCCATATCCTTTGGGCTTCGTATCAGCCGCCTACTGGAGATGGAGTTGGGTGATGGGGTGGACCAGGGTGAGCAATTGGTCAGTTCGGACTTCATCCCTCCGACCAAGGAGCAAGCCAAACTCCCCCGTCCAGACTACAAGAAGCCCAGGAGGCTGAAGGGGAAGACCTCAGTGAATCCTTCTGAGGGTGTCTCTGAGGAAGATGAGGTGGATGAGGGCGAGCAACTGCCAGTTATGGCTCGCCCGCTGACTCAAGAAGAAAGGGCTGCGCTCAAGCGCCAGCGAGAGACTGAGCGTCTCTTCGCCCAGCTGGGAGATGCAGTGGATGCGGCCACTGGCATCCATCCCCGGGACATCCGCATCGTCCCTACTGACGAGCCATCCCAGAAGAAGCCCAAAAGACCCAAGAAGCATCAGCATCAGCAGCCACATCAGGCACTGGTTCTTGGTCCAGCTCCAAGGAACATATTGGGACAGACCCAGGAGGAGCAGCTGGAGATTATGACCAGGAAGAGGAAGAGGATCCTCACCCTGGGTGAGCAGATGACGAAGAAGGCCAAGAAGGAGAGAAGTGCCTCTATAGTGAGGAAGAAGCAAGCGAAGGCCAGGCTGAAGGCGTTGAAGGCCCAGCAGGAGCTGGAAGCTGAACTGGCCGCTCGTGACGAGCGCTTTGCCAAGCTTAAGGCAGAGCATGAAGCCAGGCGCCAGGAGGAGCTGGCTGAACAGCTGAGGCTGGCAAGCAAGGGCAAAGGAAAGGCTGATGAAAGTCCAAGTGCCAGCCCACCAGCTTCCCCACCACCAGGCGAGATTTTACCAGAAGATACATATCAGCGCCTGCTTGTGATGGGAGTCGACGAGGACATCATGTCCATAGTCGAGCACTACCAGCCGGATGAGGAAGAGGCTGGGAGCCCGCTGGCTGCGCAAGGGGATGCCAGCGGTGCTAATGCTGAAGATGAGAGCACGCTGGCTGCGCAAGGGGATGCCAGCGGACGCGGAGTTGCCGAAGAAGGCCCGCTGGCAGTGCAAGGGGTTGCCAGCGGAGGAGTTGATGAGCGGGCGACCACCCCGGAAAAACTGGCGGAGGAGAAGGAAGAGAAGGAAGCAGAGAAGGAAGAAGAGATGGATGTGGAGACTGGTGCAAGGACTGCTGGGAAGGCTCCCATTGTTATCTCTGATGATTCTGAAGAAGAGGAGCCACCAGTTGTCCAGCACTCCACAATCCAGAGGATGGAGCCAAGGAACCTGTTCCCAGATTTTGCAAAGGAAGGGAAGGCTCAGCTTAGTCGTCAACAGTCCCAAGGAGCCTCAACTTCTGGACGACCAGCGACATCCTCACCAGCACAGCCTCGACGTGCTGATTTGCGACCACGACGTGACATAACCGTCAGCGTCCTCAATTACAACGTGGTCGACGCTGATGAATATGAGGAGATGGTCAATGGACCCCATCGGTGGGAGTTACGCGGGGAAGAGGCCTTCGACACCTCTCAAGTGCCTGACTACAGCATTCTCAACATCATTCCCCTCCGCGGGCTCCCCCACCAGTCGGTCTTAGCTTCCCGCATCCAGGACTGGTGCCTGCCCCTGAGGCCGATGGAGTTCTACAACCGTACTCTGTATGAGTACGCAGAAAATATCACGGTGGAGGTCGAGGATGCCGTTGATCTCGACATGTTTAATGACTTCCGGTATCTGTGGTTTGTCAACCCGACCCTGTACTGTGAGCTGCGGCGATGGAGGATCTTTGACCGTGTGGAGCGGTATCTCACGGTGGAAAAGCGCTCAGTTCTGTACGCTAGACTGGGGCTGGAATACTGGAGGAATGAAGAGGCCTGGGCGGATGAATTCATGGATACATTAACTGACGAGCCAGAGCCCTTGTCCCTTAGGCATGTCCGGCGGCGAGTGCAGAAGATTCTTGATTATCGCCTAAGGACTGGCAGCTCAGGACTCCCGAAGCCAAGGCGTGTCCGAGTGCCCTTTCTCCAGTTCCACCGCACCAGCCGGGGCTTTCAGGTGGTCTACGCTCTCCGAAGGATCCGAATACTGATTGCCCTCCCACCGCTCCTTCTCTACTTTGCCCGTCTGTTCGATATGGCAGCCACTGAGTTGCTAATTGATCATGTGGTGGAGGAGGATCCCTCCCGCAGCAGATGGCTGGTCCCTGCAGTCGCTGGTGCTCCGAATGTTGTGGAGCTGGAGCCCGTTGACTGGGTGGAGGCGAACTTTGCAGAAGATCAAGTCCCACCAGCATCAGCTGAGGTGCTGGTGGAGGAATCAGCTGAGGAGTCAGCGTCAGCAGCCGCTGCAGTCCCAGCAGAAGCATCAGCCGCTGCAGAGCCAGTAGTGGAGAGGCCAACTGGAGCTGACACTGAGATGGCTGAGGCCTCATCTGGTGTGCCCTCTACTTCGATGGAGCTGTCAGCAGAGCCTCTCTCTGAGGTCCATCCGCCTGCGCAACTGGTTGCTCTCATTGATGCCAGGATGGACCAGCGCTTTTCTTCCTACCGAGCAGAGATGGCGCAACAAATGGAGGCTTTCACCTCTGGGGTGAACTCCTTTTTGGCGCGGATCCAAGAGGGGGAAAGGGCGCGAGCAGTCGCTGATGAGGAGAGGGCTCGGCTTGCTGCGGAAGAGCGTCGCATTGCTGCTGAGGAGCGCTTGAAGAGGGAACAAGATATGGCGGCTCTTACAGAGATCTTGAGGAATTTAGCAAATCGCAATCAATCACCTGGATCCTCATCTCAGCCATAAGTCTTGTACTCTTCATTTTTTGTGTAAGTAATTTTTGTATCAGTTAGACTAGTCAGTTTTTAATCCTGTACTTGTAATTGTAACATCATTAATGGATTGATTACTGACGGGTTGACGACAATTTCTCATTGTCCAACTAATGTCAACTTTTTACTTACCAGCTGAACTTACACATTCAGTGTAATCAGTACCAGCACTCATTGTGATACTTTGTTGATTCTAACCTGGCTCAGACTTTACTTCATAATTTAATCGAGCAATATCTCTCCCAGTTTGAGGGGGAAGATTTTTAGGTTAGAGCTGATGTGAGGAAGTAGTTTCATGGGTTTAGATCTGATAGGTTTATTTGTAAAAACCCAGAAATGCTTTGTAATTTTCCTCATCAGCTGAGTGCTCGCTGGTTAGGCTTTGATCGCACCAAAAAGGGGGAAATTGTTGGGAAATTTGGCTAAGTTTCCCTTCCCCAGTTGATAGCTTAGA
>JAPKLW010001210.1:89324-127625 GCA_026898455.1 Plectranthus barbatus
TACACATAAAACAACTCCCGAGCACCAAGTGAAGGAAAATCAAGAAATGAAGAGATATGTGTGTGATTTGTGCATCAAATTCTCATAATTCCTTCCATTCTCATCCCAAAAAGCATGCAAATTACACACAGATCAAACCCCCCAAACTTAAACCTTTGATTGTCCTCAATCAAAAACAAAAACTAGATTTTCATTCGCTTGAAAAGTGCTTCACAGCTCACCACTCTTAACAAATACATACTTCGATCTCACAAATTTTCCATTATCTCCCATGTTTGAATTAATGCGAAGAACTCACTTTCCGGCATGTGATTATGTATGGAGTAACACTCACTCTCAATTGAGAAGGTAATTTATGTTTCACTCAGCACAAGCACACAAGTTCCATTCATATCGTTCATCTCTGCCACATTCGTTCACATTAATATGTTTCTCTAGAATCAAACAGGACTTTATCAGGTTGTAATGAGGCTGACTAATAGGTAGGGCGTTTTAGGCTAAAGTGACTCATTCCACCAACCCCCTTTTTCATTCAACTCTCACCCAGACGAACTTCATTCTTTCTACACATATTTCCTTCATATTCACCAATCACTCAACCACATTTTCATCTTTCTCGCAGAACATTCATTCTTGCTATAATAATATTTTCTTTTCTTTTCTTTCAAATTTCTCTTTCTCTTTTCAACCTCTCATGCTTTCATTCATTTTTTTCCATTCACCACACATTCCTTTCTTTTTGTTTCATTTTTCTCCCAACCCACAACAGTTCCTAATTAAATCACGAAAGAATTCAAGGCTCAAAGTGGCTTCAAAACAAGGGCTAGGATAATTATTGTTCACCTTATGCTCCATAATAACGGGTAGGTACTAAGAAGGAATGGCCTAGAATCATTTTCCAAATCAACATATATGTTAAACTTAGTGGCATCGACAGACTCTACTCACTTCCCTTGTGCCTTGCCTCTCTCAAACGAATAGGCTCAAATGTCACAGGTAAAAATTTATAGAGTTCTACGCATTAATGTAACATGAAATCAAATGTTAAATTTGTTTAACAGACAGCATGCATTTATCTCGAGTTATTCCGCCCTATCATTAGCTCAAGCTATTCAATCCAGTCATGCTTCGTCATAAGTTCTCTCGCAAGTTCAAGTGTCACAAATTTATTCCCTTATTACAGCACATTCACTTTCTAAGCACAGTGTAAGAGTTAGATCAAGAAACGTGTACCCTTTTTCAGATATTACCCAATGCAATAGTTCCCGCAAAAATTTGGCATGGTTTCATTTGATATTTGTTCAGCCACCTGTCATCATAAACACCATAGTAGAACCAAAAATTTACGAACACTGGCCTCTTCATAGGCAAATTAAATATACGTACAACCAAATCGAATTCACAGTTACTAACCTAAAATATTACGAACATAAGAATATAACATCAGTAGCAACCTAATCCAGCAGATAATAAGTTCAGAAAAACAGTAACAGTTAGAATAAGAAATACACCACCATCAAAATAGAATAAAGAGAGAGATTGGCGTCCATCGTCCCACCCCCCAAACTTAGTTTGAAAAACTAAGTTTGAAAAGACGGTCCGGACGACAATCACTGCTGGTGTCCCTCGGGTGCATCCTGGTTAAGTCGGCGGCGCTGGTAGTACGAGGGGAATTTGTTGATCAGCTCTTGGATCTCCCTCTCAACAGCAGACAGTCGAGAGTTCACGCCCTTGAACTGCTCCCTCATCCAATCATGCTGGGTGCCCATGTTCGCACGAACTCCGGCCACGTCAGTGCTCAACCCGGCCATCCTCTGATCCAGTCCTGCCATCATAGCGGACATGCCGTGCATCGTCTGCAGCATCTCCTGCTGCCAACGGTGTCGTCCCCCAGATGAGGACGCTCCGGCATCTCTGATCGGCCGCTGCACATCTTCCTCCTCGTCAGAGTCACCCCCTCCGCCTCCTTGCACGGGCTGGCCCCTATCAAAATCACTGATTAGCCCATCGGCCCCCTTCCGTCTCCATTGGGCTCGGTGGTCTGGAGACTCCATCAACAAGTTGGCTGCAGGGTCTGGGCCCAAAATGGAGGTGAGCTGTCGGTTGGGCAGTTTGATCCACGCCTCACCCACCACCTTGTACAAGCAGTAGTCCTCCCGGGTGGATATGTACTTTGCCAAGATTAAGGCAGGCATATCAAGAGTAGACGCCGGGATCTCTTTCCCTCTCCGGGGGATCTGGAAGTGGTCCAGAATCGGAGTGATGAGCCCTCCGCAGTATATGTTGGTGCGGGTGGGAGGGCGGCTCCAATTGTCCATGGCGACAGACGCCATGGAGAAAGGTGTGCCGGTGAGGATGAAGTAAAGCAGATATAGCTCCGACTGAATTATATTGTTGCTCTCGTGGCGGCCCGACACTGTGTTCGCCACCACTTTGTGAATATATCGGAGCACTGGGTTTCGGATCAAGGATGCCTTTGCCAATTTCATCTTTAATGTCCCGGGCGTCGTATCCCCAGTTATCATTCGCCAGAATTCGGTGGCGTCAAACTCAGAAGGGGCGAAGCGCGCGTTCTCGTCGCAGCCGTAGATGGCATCAAGTTCCCTTCTTTCCAGTGTGTAACTCCGCCCCCCCATCTTGAATGTGAGATGGGATGGATGGCCTCCGTAGCTCCTCTGCACAGCCGCGGAGGCGAGGAACTCCTTTGTCTGCTCTTCCATGGCCGGCCATCTTTTCTCCATCAATGCGGACCAGCCAACAGTAGCCAACAGTGTCTCCACATCCTCAGTGATGCCCAGGGCCCTCATTGTATCGGGGCAGGGGTACTTTGACCCATGTACCACACACTTCCGCAGATCGTTGAAGTTGTTGTACTCAGTATCTGTGAATCCAGCTGGGCGTTTCGGTGCCATTCTCACTACACAAATAAAATGCCAAAATTACTTCACAATGTCAACTCTTCATGCACTCAACCCAAAATCTTTGCCATAGATGTAACTAATAACGCAAAACACTTCAAGGATAAACAAAATCATAATTTCCTCCCATGTAGAACCCTAACTTCACCATAGAGCAATAAAGGCCAAAAACCCTAGTTTTTCATGAATTTATCACAAATAACGCTAATAATCGAAGGAAACTTCTCAAAAATTGCCCTACACATGCATCTCATCAAACCAAATTCAGTCAGACAATTCATCGAACACATTGCATGCACCAATCAATTTCCCCCAATTATCACAAATTTCACTAAAAACTAGGTCAAATGAAGTAGTAAATGCATAAAAACGGTAAATAACCATGAAAAAGGGGAGGAATGTACCTTAGATTCGCCGGAAAACGAAGGGAAGTTGGAAAATACGAAAAAGAACCGTTCGGGAGGCGATTTTGGGCGTTAGCAAATGAGCCCCGCACGCCCCCTATATATAGGACGCGACGGATTCCGAGACTAAAGAGCCCTATCCCGAATGGGATGGGCTCTCGGGACCGGCCGAGCAGCAATGGACCGGTCGGTTCCGAACTGGATAGAGTTGTGGTCCCGTTCGGTATTCGCTACGGCTTGTCAGAAACTTCCCCCAGCCGTTTCATCCCGTGCGGCACGGCGCTCGCGACGGGCGTCCCGAACGGGAGCCCCGCTGTTGTTCTCGGGATTGGCGTTCCGAACGGGAGGCTCGCGCTCCCGTTCGGTATTCGCTACGGCGAAGTTCTGTTTTGGCTTCCTAAATACATCCCGAACGGAATTCGATGATTCCGCTCGGGATTCGACACGGCCTTCCACTAACATTTTTTTTATTTATTTATTTATTTATTTATTTATTTATTTTTTTATTTTTTTATTTTTAAAAATTCGAAAATTAACCCCTGCAGCAATCTAGTCAATTCCTACCAAGTTAGGGGTCCCCAAAGTACAATGCAATGCTAACAAAACTAAACAGAATGTAAATTCACTCCTAAATCTAGCAAATAACGAAAAACACTTGGGTTGCCTCCCAAGAAGCGCTACGTTTTAACGTCGGAAGCTCGACGACTTACCCTCTTACCGTTAGACGAGCGAAATTTCATTCACCGTCCTCGAAGTATCGGACGTATGAAATCGTTTGACCTGGTGCCCATTTACCTTGAATACGTGTCCATCGTTCGTCTCCAAGTTCAAGGTTCCGTTCTCGAATACCTCATGCACCTTGTACGGCCCTGTCCAACGAGAGCAAAATTTTCCCGGAAACAATTTCAAACGAGAATTAAAATAGAGAACGAGGTCACCTTTGTAGAATTCCTTAACTCTGATTTGACGGTCATGGAACTTCTTGGCGCGCTCCTTGCACAGCTTCGTACTCTCATACGCCTCATGTCTCCATTCTTCGAGTTCATTCAACTTCTGTACTCTTTCCCCTTGAGCCTTCAGAAAATCCAGGTTCAGCTTCTTAATCGCCCAGAATGCCTTGTGTTCCACTTCAACTGGAAGGTGGCACGATTTCCCATAGACAAGTTGGTACGGGGACATGCCAATGGGTGTCTTGAAAGCTGTACGGTAAGCCCACAACGCATCATTTAGTCGCTTACTCCAGTCTTTCCGGCTTACCACCGTCTTCTCCAGCACTTGCTTAATCTCCCTGTTAGCCAGCTCAGCTTGTCCGTTGGCTTGCGGATGATATGCCGTAGTAACTCGTTGTCTCACCCCGTACCTTGCCAGAAGTTTGTCCATGAGTTTATTGCAGAAGTGACTGCCCCCATCGTTAACCAAGGCTCTAGGAATGCCGAATCTCGCAACTAATCCCTGCAAAAACTTGAGTACCACTTGCGAATCATTAGTAACAGTGGGTATGGCCTCGACCCATCGAGACACATAGTCCACAGCAAGCAGGATATATCTAAACCCATATGAAGACGGAAACGGACCCATGAAGTCTATGCCCCACACATCAAATATATCAACTTCAATAAAAATTTTCTGAGGCATTTCATCCCTACGAGTTATGGTTCCCATCTTCTGACATCTATCACACTCTCTAACCAAAGAAATACAGTCCTTGAAAATTGATGGCAATAAAAACCACAAGCAAGTACCTTATGAGCAGTTCGGTTTGCACCAAAATGACCTCCACTTACCGAGTGGTGACAATCTTCCATAATTTTTCTCCACTCGCTCTGATGTACGCATCTGCGGATAATGCCGTCAGTACACCTGCGGAACAGGTACGGCTCTTCCCAATAGTAGTACTTCGACTCCTTCAGAAACTTCTTCTTTTGATAAGGCTGTGCGTCCGGAGGTAGAATACCTGCAACCAAAAAATTACAAATATCCGCATACCACGGAATAGCAGTAGTCGTAGTCACAGCCATAATCATCTCATCCGGAAAATCTTCTTTAATAAAATCATCCTGATTATCACCTTCTACAGGATTCTCTAGCCTAGACAAATGATCAGCGATAACATTCTCACATCCTTTCTTATCCCTAATCTCCATGTCAAATTCCTGCAGTAATAAAATCCATCTCAACAGCCTAGGTTTTGAATCAGTCTTTGCAAATAAATACCTAATAGCCGCATGATCAGTATACACCACAGATTTGGCTCCTATCAAGTATGGACGGAATTTGTCATAAGCATACACAACTGCAAGCAACTCCTTTTCAGTCACAGTATAATTCAATTGGGCAGGATTCAATGTTTTGCTAGCATAGGCAATAACTCTAAAAATTTTGTCTCTCACTTGACCTAAAGCCACACCTACAGCAGAGTCACTAGCATCACACATCAAAGTAAAGTCCTCCTCCCAATCAGGAGTCACTAATACAGGAGCAGATATTAAAGCCTTTTTCAGTTTTTCAAAAGCCTGCACACATTCATCAGTAAATTCAAACGCAACATCTTTTTCTAATAAACTACACAGAGGCCTAGTTATTTTAGAAAAATCTTGAATAAACCTCCTATAAAAACCAGCGTGTCCAAGAAAACTCCTAACTCCCTTTACAGTCTTAGGTATAGGGAGCTGTTCAATAGCAACAATTTTAGCTTTATCCACTTCTATTCCCCTACTAGACACCTTATGTCCTAGAACTATCCCTTCTCTAACCATAAAGTGACATTTTTCCCAATTTAACACTAGGTTAGTTTCTTCGCATCTTTGCAACACAGTTTTCAGATTATTCAGATAATCATCAAAAGAAAGACCAAACACAGAAAAATCGTCCATAAAGACTTCCATAATATTTTCAATTAAACCATGAAAGATGGACATCATACACCTTTGAAAAGTCGCGGGTGCATTGCACAGCCCAAAAGGCATCCTTCTGTATGCGAAAATTCCGTAGGGGCAAGTGAAAGCAGTCTTGTGTTGGTCTTCAGGAGCCACCACAATTTGGTTGTAACCAGAGTATCCATCCAAGAAGCAGTAGTGTGATTTCCCTGCAAGACGGTCAAGCATTTGATCAATAAAAGGTAAGGGAAAGTGATCCTTACGTGTCGCATCATTTAATGCCCGGTAGTCGATGCAGAAACGCCATCCAGTAGTTGGCCTCTCAATAACTTCCTCTCCTCCTGGCTTGACAACCTGCTCGAATCCTCCTTTTTTCGGAACCATGTGAGTTGGGCTTACCCACTCACTGTCGCTCGGCGCATAAATAATATTGTTGTCTAGCAGCTTCAATACCTCTTTCTTCACAACCTCTTGCATCTTCGGATTCAGTCTCCTTTGCGGTTGTCTTTTCGGCTTGCTTCCTTCCTCCAGAATAATCTTGTGCATCACAATAGACGGGCTGATCCCCCTTATGTCGGAAACCTGCCACCCTATTGCAGCTCTATGCATCCTTAGTACTCTCTTCAGCTTCTCCACCTCTGTTTCTGATAATGCTGAATTTACTATGACTGGATAAGTCTCCTTCTCCCCCAGGAAGGCATATCTCAAGGTGTCGGGCAGTTCTTTGAGTTCTACAATCGGAGCTTCCATTTTCCTCTGTTCTTTCTTCTGCTTTGCTTCCAACTCCTCTTCCTTAGTTCTCAATTCTAAGAATTTTACGTCGTGCTTTGGCTTCACTTCAGGCGCCTCCTCCAATGCCTTCACCATCTCTAATAATTCATCACAAGCGTCATACAATTCCTCAACATCAAGGTTAGAGTGCAAAGAATCATGAATTACTTCTTCTAATGCATCCTTCTTGTCAACATCAAGTAAATAAGGGAGAGATATTACCTCAATGTTATTGCACTCATCATACCTGTCCTCGTGCTTCTTTACCGCATCTGCAATCGAGAAAGTCACCCTCTGGTCATTGAACCGGAAGGTGAGTTCTCCATCCCTCACATCGATCAAAGCTCCTCCAGTGTGCAAGAATGGGCGCCCCAGAATCAAAGGCACATTCTTGTCTTCTTCCATATCCAACACTACAAAGTCCGCGGGAAAAATAAATTCCATCACTTGCACTAGAACATCCTCTACTATCCCCTTTGGCCGCGACAAGGAACGATCAGCCATCTGGAGAGTAATAGTTGTAGGCTTGATTTCTCCAATCTGCAGCCTGTTAAAAATGGTGAGAGGCATCAAATTGATGCTTGCTCCGGAATCGCAGAGTGCCTGTCCAATTTCCAGTCCACCTATGACACAGGGAATAGTGAAACTCCCCGGATCTTGCCTCTTAATAGGCATCTTCTTCTGTATTACTGCACTGCATTCTTCGAATAAATTCACAGTCTCGAATTCTCCGAATCGCTTCCTCTGTGTAACCGACTCCTTCAGGAATTTAGCATATCCTGGAATTTCCTGCAGTACTTCCAGGAGTGGCAAATTTATCTGAACCTTCTTCAAATGTTCAAGGAACCGGCTGAAGCGCTTGCTCAAATTTTTCTTTGCCAGTCTTTGAGGGAAGGGTATGTCGTTACTTTTGACAGCTTCTCCAGTAGTGCTCCCCTTTTGTGCTTTGACTAACTGGGGAGTCACTTCAGGTTCCACGTCTTCCTCTTCAGGCCCTTCATCTGCTTGTTCTTGCCCATCTTCATTCACTGTGGGGATACTCGGCCCATCATAAGCTTTACCACTTCGGGTGGTAATGGCACTGCAGTTCTTTTTAGGATTTGACTCAGTGTCGCTAGGAAACTGTCCCTGCTTGTGACTTCCGCTAACATGTTTAGCGATAGTAGAGATTTGGTTCTGCATCTCCGCCATCAGACTTTCATATCTGTCAAATCTCTTCTCAAGTTCTTCTTCCCTTGAGTTAGTCCCTCTTCTATCCGGCTGGTTATATGGTCTCCTTGAGTTGTCACCCCCATTCCCTTGATTCGATCCTTCACCTCGCTGCTCAAACCCAGGAGGTGGGTTAGCAGTACTGTGTTGATTTCCATACTGCTGATTCTGCGGGTACCGGTTGTTGGAATGATACTGAGGGTTGTCATTCTGATAATATGGCCTTCTGTAGTTACCATAGTTTCCTCTCCCCACATAATTCACATCATCTACTGGCTGTTGTTCTTCCACTTGTGCAAGCTCTCTGTATTGGGTCTGCCTTAATGATTCTCGCTTGGAAGTGTTCCCCATCTGCAATTGCTGTTGCTGGGTTCTGTCTAAGAGCAACAGATCCAGCTTTGTTTCCAGAGATGCCATCTTTTCTTTCACTTCTTCATGATCTTTTGAAGCTCCTGCACCCCTCGCTGGTCTGAAGTCCCTTCTGTCTTTCGGCCACTTGTAGCTGTTCTCGGCCAACTTTTCTATGGCTCTCATTGCTTCCTCATCATCGAGATCGAGGAAGTCTCCCCCAGCTATGTTTTCCAGCCTGAATTGCGTCTCATCATCTACTCCGGCGTAGAATAGACACACCAGATCACCATCTGATATTCCGTGCTTCGGGCATTTCCTGCACATCTCCCGGAATCTTTCCCAAGCTTGATATAGAGGTTCGTCATACTTTTGACGGAAGGCTTGAATCTCGGCCTTCCTCTTCAGTGTCAATCCGGGTGGAAAATACTTCATCAGAAACTTCTCTTTCAGATCTGCCCAAGTAGCGATCTCATCTTTCTTCAACCCAATCAGCCAGGCTTTAGCGTCATCCTTCAGAGAGAAGGTGAATAGGTACATCCGAACCTGATCTTGCGGTACTTGATTGATCTTAATCATGTCAGCTACCTCTAAGAATTGTTGAAGATGCCCGTTGGGATCTTCGTCAGGTTTCCCGCCAAATTGGTTCCTCTGGACCATCTGAGCTAGCTGCGGTGTGATTTCAAAGTGCGTAGCGTCGGTCTTCAGGTTGAATCCATCAGTAGACTCTTCCCGCATAGGTAAGAACAGGCTTTGAAGGGGATTCCTTCTTTCTTCCCTACGATCACGCCTCCCATTATCATTATTAACTTGGGCTCGGACTTCGGCTAGCTCCCGCTGCAGTCTTTCAATCATCTCTCTGTCGTTTCCTTGGTCTCCGTTAGCCATGTCTTCTTTCACTACAATGACTTTCTCTTGTTCCTGTAGTTTCTTCGCTTTAGCTCTTGTAATCATGCACGACCTGCACTCACAAGAACAATAATTTAGTACTGTATAAATATATATAAATAAGTCTAAACTACCAAGTCGCTAAATCTCCTAATATCAAACAACGACCTACAATTTGAGTCCCCGGCAACGGCGCCAAAACTTGATTGCAGTATTTTTATCAAGTAAAAATTATCGAACACGAAGACTCAATTCGCCCGTTGTTTAAGTAAAAGTATGATTCTTAAACCTAATATCTAGATGTGATAAAATGACTTGGAATAACGATTATTACTAACTTTCATGCATTAATAAGTAAATAACAATGTAATTAAATTATTCTTCTTAAGAAAAAAAAACCAGGTAGAGACAGTTGAGGGACTTCGGATGGATGGGGATAACTATAGGATATGTTTGGATTTATTACTCTTCTTTACCGATTCGATAATTGGATAGGATCAGTTCAACGAATATAGTCAAGCCCTTAGTACCGGTGCTATAACCGTGGATTAATCTAAATTTCAACCTAAGTCTAGGTTTATTAATTCAAATCAACTCCCAAAAGTTCATGAACCCTTTGACCTAGATATTGATTCACCCATTTCTAAGTAAATTAACACCTAACTATTATTGCAATACCCTCTAATGCAAAAACCTATTGAGTTAATTCATAGAGGCATTCTTTCCAACACATGGTGATCAAACATGAAAGGAACACAAATTAATCCACAATAATAATCAAATCCATGAAATTCAAATAACATAAATCCAAACAATATCCAAAACAATCCCCATCACATCCTAATCCTCAACAATGAGTTTAGCTACTCATAATTTCAACACGAATTTCCACAATTCCAAAGAAAGACATGATAGAGGAAGAGAAGAGAAAAGCTTAGTGAAATAATGATGATTCTTCAACTTCCAGCTTCAATCCTTGCATCCACCTTCAATATCAGACCTTGGGAAGTGTTTTTCTCTCAGGAATCGTGCATATACTCTCCTTAGGGTTTCCAAAATTCGAACCCTCTCAATGTAGCTTTCGTCTGCCTTTTATAGGCTTCAATCGCGCGGCCCAGTCACGTCCATCCCGAACGGGATGGACCAAGGCAAAATGGACATCCCGAACGGGATGGATCGGGGGTCCGGACCCGTAGGTCCGACCCGGTTCCAAACGGGAGCATATCATCCCGTTCGGAATTCGCCTCGAATTTCCTCCAAATTCACGCCAAATTGACGTATCCCGAACGGGAGGTTCGGTCCCGAGTGGTGGTTGCGAGAGACGCTACCGAGCGGGAGCGTGCGGTTCCGAGAGGCGATCCCGTTCGGGACCGAAGCGTCCGGAACGGTATTTGCTTCGGCGTTTTCCATCCTTGGCTCTTTTCTTCGACTTTTTGGTCCGGAACGAAATCCAACCCTCTGGAACGGAATTTGCCACGGCCCAAGCTTCCTTTGTAGCTCCAAAATTGCATTTTTTCATCTTTTTCCACATCCTGTACACATAAAACAACTCCCGAGCACCAAGTGAAGGAAAATCAAGAAAAGAAGAGATATGTGTGTGATTTGTGCATCAAATTCTCATAATTCCTTCCATTCTCATCCCAAAAAGCATGCAAATTACACACAGATCAGTGTCCTCCTTTTTTGGCGCGGATCCAAGAGGGGGAAAGTAAGCGAGCACGTGCTGAGGCAGAGAGAGCTCGTCTAGCTGTAGAGGAGAGGAGAATTGCTGCTGAGGAAAGGGAGAAGAGCAGACAAGATATGGCAGCGCTCACTGAGATCCTGAGGTCGCTCACAAGCAGAACTCAATCACCAGGATCATCTTCTCAGCCATAATCTTGTTTCTTCATTTTGTTGTAAGTATTTGTATCTCTAGACTAGTCAGTTTTCTATCCTGTACTTGTAACTGCAACATATTAAATGGATTGATTACTGACAAGTTGATGACAATTCCTCATTGTCCAACAAATTGTCTAAGTATTTACTTACCAGCTGAACTTACACTTCCAGTGTAATCAGCACCAGCACTCGTATCACACACTTTAAATCTTTTTGCTCTGATCTTAATTCTCATATTTTAAACGAGCAATATCCCTCTTAGTTTGAGGGGGAAGATTTTTAGTTAGAGCTGATGTGAGGAAGTATTTTCATGGGTTTAGATCTGATAGGTTTATTTTGTAAAACCCTGAAATACTTTGTAACTTTCCTCATCAGCTGAGTGCTCGCTGGTTAGGCTTTGATCGCACCAAAAAGGGGGAAATTGTTGGGAAATTTGGCTAAGTTTCCTTTCCCCAGTAGCTACTTGTTTAGATTCTAGTTTTGGTGTTTTGGTGGATCAAATCCTAAGTCCTACCAGCGTGAGTTTGTCTCTAGAATAGCTCTAGTCTCAAATGTAAAGTCCTGTTTAGGTCTTTTGAGTTGTAAGTCGCAGCTGATCAAGACTCATGCTGGCTACTGTTCACCAGCATGAGATGTACTTACCAGTTGAGAAAAGTCTCACCAGCAAGCGACTGACAAGACTCGTGCTGACACTGTTCATCAGCATGAGAAAGAGCTCACGACTGGCTACTGTTCACCAGTTGGGAAGGTTTTCATCAGCAGGCGGTTGACAAACCTTACCAGCAGAATAGGTGTTCTCACTGACACTGTTCACCAGCAGTGAAGTCACCAGTCATGGGAGATTCCAAGAGTTAACATCCAGACTTATTGGTAGACTTAGATTGTGCCAACGCAAGTCACCAGCAGAGACTGCCAGCACAAGATCACCAGTATGTTCTGCCAGTCGGATGTTACCAGCAGAATTCAAGATTCTCTCTCCCAGAGTCTTAGAGACAAAAAGAAGATTCGTTTGAGGAATAAACTGACAAAGTATGACTTTAAGGGAGGATACCTTAAAGTCTATCAGTTCAAGACACCAGTCTCGATTCCTCGTACTGACGAATAGTGCCGTTCTGACATAAAGAGATCAATGTCAGATAAAGTGGACAAAAGCATGGCACTTTCCGGAAATTCCTACCTGCCGCCGTCTGAAGGACATGCGAGGACAGAGACCTTTTCCGGATGTGTCCAATCGGCTAGAAGATTTGAATCGGATCCCTCGGCTATAAATACCTGGGATCCACCAACATTCAATACTCTTCACCTACCGAAAGACTGCAAATTTATTACGCTCAAGCAAGTAGAAGCAAAACACTTTCGAGGCCTTTCTAAAGGCTATCCGTGTGTTGATTTATTCAAACACGAGACTTCAAGCTTCCAGCTTGTAAGTTACTGATCTCTTTGGTGTTCTTTCTCTTCTGAGGAAGTTCATAGCAGCTCTTGTGCCAGCCAGCACTAGAGTTATTACGGGCTTTTTGCCGTATTGAGAAGATACGTTCTTGGGAGAACTAAACACCCAGTGAAGCTGTGGAGGTTGAAGTGACGTGCTCGCACTCCACCAGCTGATCAGAGTTGAAGAAGGAATCAAGACCGGGAGCGGTTGATCTAGCAAAATGGTGGACAAGGGTCGCACCAGCTAGAGATAGATCGTAGGCAACTTGTACCTGATTACTCTATAGTAAATTTCCAGTGCTACGACTGGAGAGTGGACGTAGATCAGTTGATCGAACCACTATAAATCCTTTGTCTTTATCAGTTTTCTGCATTACATTCTTATTTTAAAACCCAGCACCCAAGTGCTGGTGTATATCTGAA
The DNA here is from genome assembly GCA_026898455.1 of Plectranthus barbatus. Classification (NCBI taxonomy): domain Eukaryota; kingdom Viridiplantae; phylum Streptophyta; class Magnoliopsida; order Lamiales; family Lamiaceae; genus Plectranthus; species Plectranthus barbatus. Next base: position 102,471 of record JAPKLW010001210.1, read on the forward strand.
AACTGATATAACTGTGCAAACAAGGCTAAAAATATTCTAAGTCTTGAGCTACCAGCTGACGAGCCAGTCGCCAGTCAGCTGAGTACGCAGAGTGCAAGTTGAATCACCAGCTGACAGGTCCCAGTCAGTTGGTTAACCAGCAGAGTGCAAGAAACGATTAATCACATTTTCCGCTGCTAAGTTATACCCTGATAATCCGGGACCAACAATGAGTCTAACGTCTGGATTTATGTGTCTAACGGATAGAAATTCAAATTTCCTTAGACTTTGCTATCTATAAAAAGACCTGCCCTCTCAACCTTAACAGGTTACCTGATCTGAAATTCAAAATCAACAAGTCTAAAGAGATAAAGGGCATATTCAGGTCATCTCTCCCAAAAAATCTCTCAGAGTTTATCCGTTTTGTAATCACGAGACTTAAGTCTCCGACTCAAGTTACCCACCGTGCTATCTTCTCCTAGCACGAGACTCAAGCTTTAAGTTGAGGCTCTTCTTTGTGATTATATCTTTCTGAGATATCTTCACAACAATCAATTTCCCAATCTGGGATTCTGATTCTCACGAGCGTATGCCAGCCATTTGTGTTCTGGGAAGAACCTCTAAACATAGAACCATTCTGGGAAGAATTAGTAAACATCCACCCACCAGGAAGGAGGCTGTGGGGTGCGTCCCCACTTCAACCCGAAGACTGAGTCTACGAGGAACTCCTAGGCGAGTGCCACAGCTGACCGGAGGATGGAGGTGCCACGGACTGTGTATAGATCGTAAGGAGGCTTGTATTCACTTAGTAAATTATCCAGACCTTGGGTCTGAAGAGTGGATGTAGGATATTGAAATCCGAACCACTCTAAAATTTTTGTGTGCTGCTTTACTGCTTTCCATATAATTGTTTTGTTTTCTGTTTCACAAACTGACTACTTGTGCCTTCAATACTTGTCCAAGTATTGAAGAATATATACTGTGAAACTGACTTAAGATGGAATAGAGACTTAAGCTTAAACTGACTGCACACAAAACTGACTATGCCCTGTTTAAACGAACTAGTGTTTGTGCTTACATTTACTTCCGCTGCACATATTGCACTCTGATTTCGGGACCAACACATTAGATGCAGCAGGCACACCAACTTGGACGTTGGCAGGTTGTTGGGGTTGTGGTTCCTCCAAAAATTATAAAATGACAAAAATCTAGACGTATCAAAATCAAGGAATTAAAGTATACACTCTTTGATGAGTCAACTTAAATTAAAATAGTTTTAGATGTAAAAGAATAAAATGTTTTTTACAAAGAAAAATTAATAAAAGATCCTGATCTTACTTGCACTTGTTGAAAATCAATTAATGGCAAAACAAGGAAAAGAAAAAATTGATGTGCCGTAAATATGAAATGAATGGTTACAAACATATATGATATATATCATATGTGAACCGCCTCCCAAATGTGAAATAAGACTTAATCTATGCCATTATTTTTTTGATTTGGATGGTTGTGATTAATCTATAGAATTTATTTTTTAATTTCTATTTTCCAAATTTAAATGAATCAAAGGGTATTATAGTAAGAAAAACTTTGGCAGTCTAATAATACCATAACTAATTCTTAATATATCTCATTAATGATTGTATTACATTCCTTCTTCTTAGCGCGCATCAGAAGTGTGTTTTAAATTTTGTTTTTTTGCGTTGGTGGATGGCAGGATTGTGGAACTAGTATATGAGTGTAATCCTTCACGACAATATTTACAGGTAATAGTTTTTCCATCATCGTTTTATTATGTAATGTTATTTATGAAAATTGTTGAGCGCACTTATCTTCTTGAGCATGCCTTCTTCTTCGCCACGTAGATCGGTTCCAAGTTGTGTTTAGTGAGGAAGAAGCATACATGTTGTAGAATGATTATGCAATAGCCATGGGTTTTGATTTTTTTAGAGGGAAGCAATATTAATTCATTGGAACCAAAAGGGTGAGATAAAAAACCAACTGTTGTGCAATGGTGTAGAGCAATGATATATTTTGTTTGCGATGATAGTGGGTAGTGGAAGGTTTCAAGATTTGTTTATAAAAACATTTGGTGATGCTGATTACTTAGTTCGATTGAATTCAGAGAATAATGGTGCGCCGATCTTGGAGCAAATGGATGGAGTTGTTGTTATGGCTGATGTGCTTTTGGAACAAAAATTAAATTATGTTTTTGTGGATGCAGTTTGTGAAGGATTCCATGCATATACATTAAATTCGACTATTTATAATTGTATATAGTTGTAGTAATTTATAGTTAAACTTGCATATATTAAGCCTACACATTTGCATATATTCACATGTTGTGATTTAAGCAAGATGTCTTAACTACGTAGTTGCAATAATTAAGCCGGTAAACGTGCATTGATTAAGCCTGTAAACTTGCATTTATCAAACCTGTAATTTGCAGTATATATTTTTTATTTTATAGTTGTGTGTAAAATTTTGGAGAATGTAAATATATGTAGTTGCAACAATTAGCCCGTAAACTTACAGTTTTTAAGCTTGTAAACATGCATTGACTAAGCCTGTAAATTTGCTTCATACAACTGATTGTTTCTTATCTCCATGTAAACTTGGCATATTTTAAGATACTGGAATGAATTGATTAATATAATGCATATATTTCAGATTAATAATGCAACTTTCTACGAAGTATAAATATTGTTATAATTTTGTGTCAATATTTTTAGAATAATGAAATATTGCAAGCTATATAATGCATTATTTCACATAAAATAATGCAACATTGTGTGATAGATAATGCAACATTATGTAATAGATAATCGAAATCCCAAAATAAATTGCTTAAAATTAGAAATTACTGAAGAAAAGGAAATTGATTTTGAAATACAATAATTCAGAGAACCAATTCCATTTAATTAGGAAGCAAATATAATTTAGTTTTGAAATGTAGTATTTTAGAAATCAAATCCCACAAAATTAGGGGTGAAAGTTGTGCATATATAATTCTGATTTTAAAAAAAAATCATGCAACATCTTACTCTTAATAATGTTACTTTTTTCTCTTAATAATGCAACGAATTTGATTAAAATTTAAAATTAATGTGGTTTGGTAGGTTAATATTTCTAAAATTGTAAAGCAACTAATTCTCATTTAATTTGGGATCCAAATACGTGGGAATATTTAAATTTATGTACAATGACATTATTATCCTTATATGCAACTTTCTATCTCTTTTACTGCAGCGATTTTTTTTTTAAAAAATGGAATGATCCAGCGCGTTCTTTTGAATAATCAATGATCCAGATTTGGTCTTATTTCACATCTGAGAGGTGGTTTCCATTATAACGCGCCCGTATATATATATATATATATATATATATATATATATACATACATAGGGGTGCATTCTTGGTTGAACCCCTATAAGTGATTGAACTAAGACCAATTATAGATCGTAGATCTAGGAAACCAACGTTCAAGATTTCCTTTCATGACATATCATTGTTTCGTGTATTATTCATCATTGAAGGGGTATTAATGTCCAAGAATGATACAAATTCATATCGTCGGGATTTTAATTATAGATTTTTCGGCAATTTGGTAGGTTCATTAATTACACACGATCTAATAACGCATTAAATAATTAACCTACCCACAAATTCTCAATCAATTCCTTTTTTTACTTTTACCATCCTCATTAAAGACAAACGAGTGAAATTTAGGGTGACTTTTCACTTTCTCCTTTGACGGCGACGACTTGGTCGATTTGGGGTCCGAAATTCCGACAAAAAGGAACATATCGTCAGTCAAAATACAAGCTTCCCACCGGAAAAATGAACTTTATAAGTTACATTCATACGACGATAATTTTTTTTTGTACTGGTAAATCCTACGAATACTGTAATAATTTTCTTGGTAAAAATTGTTGGAAGGTTGCAAAATAGAGTTTCAACAATGCATCTGAAGAAGAAAACGGTTGACCAGGCGACGAGTTCAGGTTTTTTTTCTTCAAATTGTTTTTTTTTTAATTTTTTCTGGGTTAATCGCTGTGTTTATTGTAAATATCATTAATCAGTGTTTTTGTGCGATACCATCATTGTTTTTTTGTTGTTTTAATGATCGATTTCGAACAATTTCGAGTTATTCTTTCTAATAAAAAGCTAGGGCTTCACATGTTAATTGCTTTTGTTATTGTTGTATAGGTGAAAAACTTTTGATTTGTGGATGTAAGACACTACAAAAAAATTGCGAATTTGCGACCGATTTCCGACCAAAAAAAAAGGGTCGCAATTTTGCGACCGACTAACAACGGAATTGCGACCGAATAGAAATTTTAAATTTTGCGACGGAATTGCGACCGGATATTCGGTCGCAGATTTTTTACGACCGATTTGTGCTAACGGTCGCAAATCGGTCGCAAAATTCCTTTTTTTTTAAAATATGTATATTTTTTAGTACGTATAAAGAATGAGATTATTGTTTGGTTCAGTGGTAATGCGCGCGGCACGCGTGCGGGAGGTGCCGAGTTCGAACCCTCTTGGACGCAAGCCACAAAATTTGATGGTTGGACCGGCCGGTTCAAAAAAATTTTAAAAATTTTTTTTTGAAGGAAATTTATTTGCGACCGAAATTTCGGTCGCAAATTTTTTGCGACGGAAATTTCGGTCGCTAATCGGTCGCAAAAATTTGCGACGGATTCAATTTTCGGTCGCAATTTTTTTTGCGACCAAAGTTTTTGCGACGGACGAAATCGGTCGCAAAACAGCAGTTTGCAACCGATTTTTCAGTCGCAAAAACGCGAATTTCTGGTAGTGAGAGAATGTAAAACAGTCATACTGTATCATTTGTTTAGTATAGTTTTTGCTTTTTCATAAAGTTGTCCTCTATGTGTTGAATACAACATGTGATTTATGTTTTTTAATTAAGTATTGTTCACATAAACATGTTTTCTAGCTTCTGTGAATTGTAAGAATATTAGTTCTTTTTTGTTTATGAAGCAATAAAAACATTCTTAATCAGTAAAATCATTGTTAAATGAAATATGTATCAATAATTGTATTATACATTATATATTTATTATATAATTTCTATTAATTAAATATGCTAAAATTGTATTTTTTTGAATGATTGTGTGTTACTTTATTTTGTTGGCATTGTATATCATTGTTTGTATGTAATGAATGTCTTTGTTTAATTGTAATATGTATCATTGATATTAAATTTTTTTTCATGTGGTTTATTGTTTAGAATTGTAGAACTACTAGTGGATACCATCATTTTTTTTAATAGATAAATCATTGTTTAATATTTTGTGTTATTTTTTTTTGTGTTGGCATTCTATAACATTATTTGAATTAAATGTATATCATTGTTTAATTAGTAAATGTATCATCAATAAAAAATGTTTTTCCATGTGTATTATTGTTTTCTATTATACATTTACTAGTGGATAACAAAGCTGCGTGATCATTGTTTATATGTTTTAAGTGGCATTATGTTGCATACTTTATATCATTGTTAAATAATAATGTAAAATTAAAAAACATCAACTTCTATTTCTATGTTGATTTATTTTTTAATATTGCTGTACTATTTGATTTTAATTATGTTTTATAATTTATTTTTAGCATCTTTATTCTTCACTTTGATCATTGTTTACTAAAAAAATTGTCACTGTTTATTGTAATGGTAATAATATAACTATAAACTTTAAAATTTTAAAAAGGATAGTTATAATAATGATAAATAATTGTTATTGTTTTTACTTAAAATGCATTCATGCTGAAAACAACATTTTTGACACCCTACAAATCATTTATTATAATATCATTAAACTTGATAATTTTGTTCAGGGACAAAACGTACAAGACAAACCGATATTAACCCTACCAATTTAGGTTCACGTGGTAGGAAGTCCAGAAAGAGAAAAAAATCAACTTGTAATGTGGTTGACAATAATCCACGCAGAGAGTTATTCTCAAAGAGAAATCCGGAAACATTGATTAAGCAAATGAGTAAATTTAATGATAAGCAGATAAAAGCAGTAAATAAAATGGGATTTGGTGGTTTAGGATGTCTTAATATTAAGGAAATGCCAATGAAACTGGTCATTTGGTTGCTTGAGAACTTCGAAGCAGTAACATGCAACATTGTTTTGCATCAAAATAGGAGGTTACACATTAGCCTAAAAGATGTTTACTTGACTTTAGGAATTCCAAATGGGAAAACTATGATGGAAAGGAAAGGAAGACAGGATAGTTATGATATAATAAATGGGATAGCGAAAAAAACTTGGAAAGAAAAATATTTTTTGCTGCCTTCGGATATTATAAAAGTGATGACGCAAGATGTAGATGGGTCTGACACCTTCAGGAGATGTTTCTTGATGCTTGTTGAGATTTACATAATAGAGACTCCGGCCGACAGATATGTTAAACCGAAGATATTGGACTATCTCAATGACATGTCCAAAATTGTCGAGTACAATTGGTGTGCATACTTGTTAACCATCTTGGTTCAGTCTCACAGGACTTGGTCATCGAACACAAAGACTTGCTTCACAGGACCTTTGCTTTTCTTAATGGTTAGGCTTCCTTAATTATCATTTTCAATTTAAATTAAATATATATGTTTCATATAATTTTTAATGATATATTGTATTGTTTTTTTGTGAGCAGACATTTTATGTAGACCGAGTCGTCCATTGTGTGAGAAAAATTGAGAGATGTTTCCCAACCATAAGAGGATGGACGGGATTTTTATTAAGGAAGAGACAGGAGGATGAGGATAAACTGGAGGTCTTCGGAAAAGGACACATTGAAGAAAGACTGAGTATTGAAGGGTTGAACTGCCACGAGATGTCACTGCTAGAGAATATATACCATGGAACACTGGAAAAGAAAGGAGAGGGTTCCACAGAGAATGCGATGGTGGAAACTGTTAACAAGTTCTTCAATGCGTGCAATGAGATGACAGATACCATTTCAAATGTTTTCAGAATGATTAAACATACACAAATGTTTATAAAGGACATTGAGTGTTTTCGGATTGCGATGGATATTGTCAAGGGCATGTTGGGAGTATCTAAACTCAATTATGCAAGTAGTGAAGAAGCGTCAAGTGCTTTGGAGAAAAGCATGGAGGACAATGGAGTTAACAAACCCGATTGGACTGTCATTGTGAATGAGATGTATTCGTTACTTGAAGAACGAGCAAACATCACAATAGAAGGAGAACTTCCAAGTTTTAATATCGGGTTGACGCAGACAGGCGTTTTTTATGAAGATATTCCGGTAACAATATAACTTAATTTTAATAATGTTGTGTATTGCTGTACCTTACTAATTTTCTTATATCTAGGAATCCTCTAAGAAGACACCAGATGTTCAAGAAGACCAAGGCACAATGATGGATGATCATAGCTTGCTAAACAAAGTAAGTATTATTGCATTATTAACAATATTAACAATAATAAAAGGTAACTGAATGGCATTGTATTTCATTGTTTGATGCAATGTATATCATTGTTTGATTTAATGAAGACATTGTGATGGTTAAAAAGTCGGAGATGATTTTGTTCAAACCAGGCACAATGGTTTCAGTTGATGTATTCGACGCTTGGTGTTCACACTTGAATTATCTTGAGCATGGAACATCATCAGGATCAAGGAAGAAACTATTTGTTCCTCCATCAATCTGTGTATGTGTTTTATCATTTTCACTTACTGAGCCTTTATTAATTTATTATATGTGCAAATACTAATGCATTTTTATCGTGTGTTTATTAATCAGATTGAAACAATATTTGGACGGGATGGAATTGAAGACGACACAGCCTTCGCTGAATTTGCAGAGAATTTCGATATATTCTGTGTCAGCATCCCAAATTTGAGCTGGGAAAGGATTGAGTTGGTAAGTATCTAAAAAAAAACTAAAAAAAGCAAAATTAAATGATGTAATTTTTTACTTTTGAAAAGATCATTGTTTAGAAACACATATGTCATTGATAATGTTAATATACACATTGTACATTTTGTTATTTAAAAAACTTGCTTGAATGTGACTTACTATTTGAAAAGCTATTTAGTCTACATCATGTGTAATAAAATTAATTTAATGTGGCAGGTATACTTTCCTATTTTTGAAAAAGAAAGCTATTATCTAATGTGCTTCACATTCAACCCAAAGAAAGTTATCATCGTCGACTACATGGGAGAGTCGAATGATGACAGCGCAGAACTAAAATATGGAGAGACACCGGATGCCACAGTATTCATTTATATGCACATTTTTTAAAATTAAAGTACAATGTTTAATGCATGAATTAAATATATATTTTGATGTTAATTGCATCTATATTTTGTTAAATTTTGCAGAAAAGATTTTTCCAGAGGTACCTACTGTAAAAGGAATACCGAGCAAGGGCAAAGGGTTGGAAAAGCTTAAGACTAGAAGAATTGTTCTCAGTTGCCCCAGCAAAGTGAATAATCAAGAGAGTACAATTCTTTTGATTAGACACATGCAAATGTTTAATGGGGAGAAAGACATTGAATGGAATTCAAGAATACCGCAATGAAACAAGAAGGTGTTCTGTTATCTACGCGCAAAATACTGCACCATGTTGTTGTTGTCGGAAAATAATCTTTGTTCGTTGAAAAATATGAAGGAAGGTAGGGACTATCTGGAAGCTGAGAGAGAGATCACTACTGTTAATGTGGAGATTATTTTGAAGATTACGTGCCAGCTTTACAATTTAAATATTTAATGGTTTTAAACTTGTGTTTTTTTTTTTATGAAATGATGTAAGCACATTACGTACTAACAATTTTTGGAACATATGAGTTTAAAATAAATCATCATTTAGGTTTTCATGTTATTGTATAAATTTAATTTGAGCTTGATTACTGAGTTTATATAAATTATTGAAATATTGGTAAATATAATATATTTTGTTGACAATTAATGGAGATATTTGTCTTTTATTATGGATTATAGAAATTGAAAATAAGACCGACTATATCAATTGTTAAAAAATAATTATTATGATTTGTATTAATTAATAATTATTTAATTAATGATAATATATTTAAATAAAATAAAATAATAATTTTATTTGATGGAGTAGTTGTTCCTATTTTATATTTTTAAAATAATTGAAGAGATAATTTTTGTGTAAAAAAAAATATAAATTTATATATATGATACGGATGGGGTTTGAACACAAAACCTCTTGGATAGAAAGAAACTAAATATCAGCAACACCAACTAACTATACTAAGATATTTTTGACAAATTTTGCTTAAAAATATAGATATTCATATTCTTTTATAATTTTGGCGGGAACAGTTTTTTTTAGACTTCTTTGCTTTTAGTATATACAAGACTTACTACAATTATTTAACTAAGAAATAATGAATATTTGTATTATAAGATAATATGCTTTGTACTCAAAGTTTAATGATTTGTAGAAAAAATCCTATGGTGCATTTAGTTTCAATTCATTTATTTTAGGTATGTGTTTTTTGGGGGGAAATTTTTTTTGCTTGGGGCTTTTGCCTTTTAATATATATAGATATAGATATAGATTTGAGGATCGTAGAAGTATACACTTTTATTTGAAAATCCATTAATGAACAAAACCAGAAAAAAAAAATGGATGCACCGTAAAAATGAAATAAATGGATACATACATATATGATATATATAAAATATATAATTATATGAAGACATGCAGATCGTGTATAAAAACTGGGAATGACAGAAAGGAAATCAAACACGAGGTTGCGGCTACGCAGAAAGCCCCGCTTCTTGTGACACTGGTGGAGCAAAAGGTCCCGCTTCCGGCGTTATCAAGATCCAAAAATGCACAAAAAAGATGCAAATCTGCACAAACAAGATCCAAAAATGCACTAAATTAGAACTAACCCCCACAAAAAATAATCTATTAAGATATGATATAAAAGTGACATGTGTATTTTTCCGTAAAATTTTGCCTTTTCAACGACTCGATTTTTCCTCGACGAAGCTAGATATTCATGCTTGTAGCTCGAATTTAAATAAATAAACCAAGAGATCTTGCAAACTATACCTAGGACAAACGCGAAAACAATGCGGATTATATTATTTTAATTATCTCGGAAAGACATATTATGGGGCATCAAATAAAGAACCAAGGGACTACATCATGACACGAACCATCTTGTGACAAATAAATATTTATGAAACTATCGCCATCTATTATTATTTGTGCTAGAATTGACAATGGAGTTCCAACGTGACAAAAATAAATATAAACATATATGATAAGAATAAATTAAATTCTCAAGCTCATTAAAGCATAGAGCCGAAAATAATAGGGGTTTGTCCTTGATCCCATCCAATTTATGTCTCGTCGTTGTATACGAAATATACATATCGAATGATGAAAAGAGGGCTTCAATAATTTATTATGAAATTTCCATGTTTATTTATTTAGCTTAAGGTTTGGAATTTATTCTATATAAACTAAAATCTTATTAGGGTACGCTTCTAATGGTCATAACATTAATTCTGGGATATGCCTCGGAAAAGAGTTTGCCTCAAAACAATTAATTACTGGTTTAAATTACGCGAGCTACCAATTTAATTATTATCATGAAGTATACTTGTCATGCTCTTCGATACGCCACATTTTTTATTGAGTAGGGATGGAAAAGGGAGTCGATTTTAAGATTCTTACTTGTGAGATAGTTTACTATCTAAAGTTTATTAATGAGATGTCTCAAGACTAAAGTTTAGCGCTCCACCTCAAACTTGGTTGAACCCATCGAAATCCTTCTATCCATTTTCACCGCACCAATTTGTTGTGAATTGAAGCGATTGCAGATATAGATAACAAACAGAAAACTAAAGAACCCAAATATTTATACTGGTTCGAGCTTAAGCTCCACGTCCATTCTTCAAGCCTCCTCGGTGATAATTTTACTATGGTGAAGAAAATACAAAGTATGTAATAATAATCGACTATTACAATCGGTTGGGAGCAAGAGTATATGTAGCAAGATATCCCTGAATACATAAGGAATATAAATCTAGATATTGTAAGATATATCTAAATCTAATCTATCTCTAATAGATTTATTTCTATCGAAATCCTATACTGATAAGGATAAATCTTGTCTAACAAGGAAACAAGATATACACCATATCTATCCAAATCGAATAGCTCATCGAGTTCCTCCACCAACACGGCTCGACCCACTTTCGTCAACCTACAATCGACCTAGTGTCGTACCCACTAGCGAACTACTTTTTGTGCTAGATATTAAGACTACTCCCATACACGTCTACATAAGAAAATGTTCTTGTACATAAAAATTCTTCAATTTTTTTTAAATAATAAATGGCAGTTCCAATTAGATTAAATATCATTTGTCCCAATTTTATCCTGGATTATAAGATCTAATGTTAAACATTATTAGTTTCTATATTTCAGAATTTCAAACTAAATATGGAAGTTGTATCATTGTTTTTATACAAATTAAGATAGGAAAATTACAATAAATGCAAAGGGAATCCATCCTTTTTCTTGATGAGCTCGATGGAGGAAGTCCAAATTCAAATCCTGAAACAATAAATTAACAAATATGCTCAATTTTGAATATATTATAAAACTGTAGTTAATTATGCAATCTGAATGTCAGATCAACCCTTTCATGAGAAAAAAACTGAAACCAAACATTTTTGTAGGAAACTATAATGCATCATAACCTATTACTAGAATGTAACGAATCCGAAAATGTAATATAAATTCTAATATTTTTTAAAGTAGTCAGATATATATGAAGAAAAATAAAATATTTTTGCATAATATCTCTTATTAAAAACTATTATTTCACCCGTGCGCTGCACGAAATAATTAAATTTAGTTATTGTAAAAAATAATAAGTGTATCAAATATTAATTTATGATTTTAATTAATAAGTCAATATCACAATATAAGTGAACTACGTTGACACTTTCCCAAATTAATTGAATCATTAATGATCAAATTTATAAATGTGGATATTTCACTTATTGAAATACCACTTACGTTAAAATTTAAAATAATAGGCAATACAATTGAAAAATTATTGAGAGAGATTGAACATGGTGCTTCATTCCAATTATCCGCGAAATGAAATTGAATCTTCAATAAATTATAGTAATTGTTGATGAAATACACACTATTCATTTTAACACCTATGGTGACTTGTTTGCTGTAATATATATATAGATTTGAGGATCGTAGATGCTTTCACTTTTAGTTTTCATGGTCTCGTTGCGATGACGAAGCTCGATAGTCCATTTTCCCCTCCAACTGCTGCTCCATGGAGAGGTAGCTTCATTTTTCTCGTACGTTAATTAAACATAGAATTCGCAGTACCAACCTCTATGAAAGAAAACAATCTGTCTTATATATGTAAAATTAATTACTATTTTTTTTTCTTCGGGGTGGTGGGGGGTCGGGGGGCAAGAAATCTTACTATCTATGGGCATGATTTTATGACTAACCTCAGTCATTGCTAAGATGTTTTCCTGAGTTTCTCTGCAGTGAAAGAGTTTAAAGGAATACAGTCTTCTTTCAAGAACATGGGATGCTTGAAGATTGCGTTTTCTCCTCACTCTTGCTTGGTTGGCGGGTCCCTGCAAAAAATATAAAATTCAGATATGCCTTGCACTTTTTGAAAATCCATTAATGAACAAAACCAGAAAAATGAAAAATGCAGATACGCCGTGAAAATGAAATCAATGGTTACATACATATATGATATATATATATATATATATATATATATATAAAATATATAATTATGTAAAGACATGCAGATCGTGTATAAAAGCTGGGAATGACAGGAAGGAAATCAAACATGAGGTTGCGGCTCCGCAGAAGGCCCTAGTTTTTGTGACTCTAGTGGAGCAGAAGGTCCGGTTTCCGGCTTCCGGCTTCCTGCGTCGGACAATCAAGATCCAAAAAGGCACAAAAAAAACCAAAAATGCACTAAATTAGAACTAACCTCCACAAAAAATAATCCATGATGACATGATATAAAAGTGAGTGTGTATTTTCCCGTAAAATTTCGAGGATGCCGTTTGCCCTGAAACATTTGAAGTCATAGTCCCACTCAAATACTACTTCTTCTTGTGGCTGCACATAAATACAATAAATTTAGAACTAACCCCCCACCAAAAATATTCCAAGAAGAGATTAAATAGATACAAGATCAGTGAGCGTGTGTAAAGTGTAAACACAAATGAAAGAGGGAGAGAAATCTGTACCTGTGGTGTTTCCATTTTCTTCATTTTATCTTCGATTTTCTTCATTGTACTTTTTAGAATTCAATTTTTCTAAAATATTGTTCACTTTTATATTCAGTTTTGTTCATTTTATCTTAAAATTACTTCATTATTTTTTCTCACGTTAACAACTATTCTCATATGATCAGACTTATATATATATATATATATATATATATATAGTGTTGCAACCTTTTCTCTTTATTTTCCATTTTCTTGTTCATATTGTTGGAAATGGATAATCGCCTTGTTATGATCTCGCGCCCCCAAATCGGGCCTATGCAACAGTCCCACGTGCGACACGATGCATGCTAAGGGAAGTGACTATTAAAACGAAATAATTATTCAAGCGGAAGCAAATAAAGAATTGTTTGAAAATCAAATGAGATCATGAAGTTCGAATATGTGATTCACAACGGATATTAGAATCAAATAAACAATACAAGCATGCTGAGACTATAAATTAACACATGTTTGAAAGGAAAACAATAAATATTTCGCAGCGGAGAATAGCACCAAATAGATTCTACAAGGATGATGGGACAATGAACTAACGCATGCTTGAAAGAAAACATGAATGACATAATTCAATTTTAGAATGCAAGAACTAATGAGACTATGTATGGAGACATAGCTCGTCGCTTCGATACCATAACCAAACAATTTAGACATGTTGGAGTAGTCTCAATATAACTTGAGGAGCTGATCGAGTTGGATAGATAAGGAAAAGATATGGTGTATATCTTGTTTCCTTGTTGAACAAGATTTATCCTTATCATTATAGGATTTGGATAGGAATAAATCTATTTTATATATATTTAGATTAGATATATCTTAACATATCGAGGTTTTATATTCCTTATGAGTTTAGGAATATCTCCTTATAAATACCCCTGCTCCCCACCAATTGTAATTGTCATACTTTGTATTTTCTTCACCATAATAATATCATCACCAAGGAGGCTTGAAGAGTGGACGTAGAGCTTACGCTCGAACCACTATAATTCTTTGTGTCATTTATTTTTTGTTAGTTATTTGTGTCTGCAATCGCTTCAATTCACAACAAATTGGTGCGGTGAACGTGAAGGAGGAAGGATTGCGATGGGTTTAGCCAAGTTCGAGGTGGAGCGCTTCACGGGATCGAATGATTTCGGTTTGTGGAAGTTGAAGATGCAAGCGCTATTTGTACAACAAGGCTTGGACGGTGCCTTGAAGGGAGAGGTTGGGTTACCCGACACGATGACGGATCAACAGAAGAGAGATACACTAGCGAAGGCGCATAGTGCGCTGATTTTGAGTCTCGCAGACACGGTGTTGAGAAAGGTGTCAAAGGAGAAAATGGCAGCGGAAGTATGGACCAACCTGGAATCCTTATATATGAAGAAGTCCCTAGCGAATCGGCTCTATCTTAAACAATAATTGTATGCGTTTAAGATACAAGAGGGAAGACCAATCAACGTGTAACTCGACGAGTTCAATAAGTTGATCCTCAATCTGGAAAATATCGATGTGGCGATAGGTGATGAGATCAGGCGTTGATGTTGTTGAGTGCGCTGCCAAAGAGTTATTCGAATTTTGAGGAATTAGAAAAGGGGTTTTGTTTTTGAATGTAAAGATGACAGTGCAATAAAATAAAGGGTTTTGAAAACAATTAAAGAAAGCACAGATCCTAGGGCAGATAATCTAATCATCAACATGCAATATCAATCAACTCAGCAATGGGGAAAACATCGATTTTTGTGGATGAAATTCCTTGGTCAGGCAATTAAATCCTAGATTATTAATTAGTGACTATCTCCTCTCGGTCCCAAGAACACCAAATTAATCAATCTCATAATTATCTAATTATTCCTATGTAAATTTCTTCCTTTTGAGACAGAAAACAAACACAATTAATTCTCTCTTCCTGTTAAATTAAATCAGAGAATTAATCCATGATATATGAGTTGATATCAATTAAACATGCATCAGAAAAGAAATCATAACCCTAGAACCTGTTTAGGGTTCTAGCCACAAATCATGACTAGAAAAAAAAGAAACATTTAATTAATTAACTTACAAATAAAATAGGAACCTTCAATGTCTTGAAAAACTCCAATGTATTCAGCAAAAATAGAGAAAAAGAGATATAATTTCGTGCCTAAGAGTTCATATTTATAGAGGGGGAAAAAGACCTAATTTGAGTATTGGGTAAAAATAGCAAAAACTGCCAAAACAGGCCCAAAATAGCTTTTTCGGGCTTCTGTGTCGATCGAAACAAATCCTGTCGGTCGACAGGAATGTTTTGACCTCTGTTTCGGTCGACACAAATCCTGTCTCTCGACACAGAAACATCTGTCTGCGCAGTCTCACGGTTTTGGCCATAACTTCCTCTCCCGAACTCCGATTGACCCGATTCTAGTTGCGTTGGAAAGATAATTCAAAGATCTTTCCATCAATGTGCTCCATTAGATCAGATTCCATCTGTGGAAGAAGTCGTGACTGTTCTTTTGAACATCATCTGCTTTCGGTACGGGATTTCAATGAATTTGGCCTAAAACCTGGAAAAATCACCCATCAAAGGCATAACACCCTCTAAAGTAGACTCATGCACAAAAATAAGTAAAAACATAATATAAAACACTTGAAACAATGGAGAAAAATATAGATAAGTGAGTATAATTATGAGCTTATCAAACCCCCCAAAGTTGAATATTAGATTGTCCTCAATCGAAGAAAAGAAGAAAGAAATCTCAAGCAGTTGAAAGTGCAAAGCCTCACAAGATTCATCACAATCCAGGTTCATCAATCCACATCACACAAGCAATTGAAAGAGATAAGATATTCATCAACTTCGGAAGACTCACGGAAAGTGTATCGCTCAACCACTCAAGTGTTTGGGTTTCAAATGAAAGCACTCACAACATGTATGAAGAAATTTCTACCATAGGCTTGCAAGAGTTCTAATATCTCCACTGCTTATTTGTGCACACAATTCAAGAATCAAAAAGGACTTTTGATAAGGTTGTAATGTAGGCTTTTTGTGAAAGGTAGGGAAATATGGCCAAGTGACTAAACCAATTGAGTTCATGACTCTCAACAGATCCAAACACTATCTTCTCATCATCCACCAATCTCCTAAAAATCTCAACAAAAATCAAGGCTCATCATTTTTTTCTAGTCTTTTCATGCTCTTAAAAATTTTATTTAATGATTTGAGCTTATAAGGACACTACCTTTTTTTTTTTTTAGAGCCCAACCTTCTTTTGCTCACCAATCTAAAATTTTCCCATCCACTCATAACAATTATCCTTATTTCACCCAAATCCTATAGACAGGATACAATTCACCTTTTTCATAGCACTATCTCATAGACAAAATAGAACTACAATGTTTTTCTTAACTCATAGACCAAGAAAGAAAAAGTAACAGGCTCAAAGGGGCTAATCTAGGGATAAAATATAACAAGGGATAGTGTTTAGGATAATTTGGCTAACAAAGATGGTCTAAGATCATTTTCTATCATAGTGCACACTATGCAGTCTCAAAACAGAACAAAAGCAAGTTCTAGAGAAACGAAAACATACATGCGAATCTCTCATGAACAAATAAAGGCTCAAAAACTCACTTGGGTTCATAAATTCTTCCTTAGTCAACTTCAATCCACTCAAACATCATGCAAGTGTAAGTTTCAATTAGACCCTATCATGCGGTATTCTACATTCATGGGCAAATCAACCACAATCGAAATCAACTCAACTAATCAAAGATCGATTCCAAACATTGCATATAATGCTAGAGGGTTCAATTACTTAAAGATTTTCCTCACATAATATCTATATTTTTTTTATTGGCAAAAATTAAACACACCAAATCAAAAAAAATGCAATAAAACAAAGCAAGTAAAGGATAGAAAGTTCGAATTTAAAAAAAAATGCAATAAAAACAAAGCAAGTAAAGGATAGAAAGTTCGAATTTCTTGTCCACATCCCCCCAAACTTATTTCGAACTCGGAGAGTAAGAAAAAGTTTGAAAATCAGACAAGAAACATAACTGTACCGGACTGTCGATCTCAGACATCGACATTTTTATCCACCCGAGGAAGTCAGTGCTGCGCGACGAAGATTTGGTGCTGTTGGCACTCTGTGTCGATCGACAGAGGGCCTGTCGATCGACACAGAGCCTTCTGTCGACTCATGCTGCTGTCGATCGAAGTGTTCTCCGTGCGCCATGCCTCTGTGTCGATCGACAGCCGGTCTGTCGATCGAAACAGAGGCAATTTCTCCAAATTTTTCTCTTTTTTATTCAAAATTGAACAACAAAACCAATAACAAAGTGAAGGCAGAAAATAAAAAAAAACAACTACGAAATTTGAAAGAAATTGAAATAAAAACAAATAACAATTGGGTTACCTCCCAACAAGTGCTTTAGTTAACGTCGTAGCTCGACGATAACTGTTTTCAGAACCAGGGCGGGCTAGTTCGCACTCGCCTCCCATGAGAATCCACCATATAGACCCACCGATCTTGGATGACAGCAGTGAGCTCGGGAAGAGACGGTGTAATTGACAATTTTGCCGACTCATTCCCTCGCTCCCATCTTTGAGCGGCTTGGTCTTCTTTGAACTCCTCACTTGCTTCTTCTTCTTCCTCAGCTGCTTCTACTTGGAATGTGATTCTGAAGCATTCGGATTGTTGCCGGCTTGTGTCGAGCTTGAATGTGATCCTTTCCTCATTTGCTCGAAGCGTGATCTCCCCACCACGACAATCAATCAGAGCAGCACTAGTATCTAGGAATTCCCTTCCCAAGATGAGGGGTGTACTGCCATCTTCCTTCATATCCAAGACTACAAAATCTTCAGGAAAAATTAGATGACCCACACGAATGAGAACATCCTCAATTATACCTTTCGGGCGAGACACAGATAGGTCTGCCATCTGCAAAGTAATTGTAGTCGGCCTCAACTCTCCAATCTTGAGGCGCTGGAAGATAGAGAAGGGCATTAGGTTTATGCTGGCACCAGTGTCGCACAGCACCTTCTCGAACTTGAATCCCCCGATCTCAACTGGAATGGTGAAGCATCCTGGATCACTTCGTTTGACTGGAAGTTTCTTCTGTAGGACCATGCTGCACTGCTCATGAAGCTTCACGGTTGCATTCTCCACGAAGTGTTTCTTTGCGCTCATCAGCTTCCGGAGATATTTCATGTAACCTGGAATTTCACAAAGAGCTTCAATTAGTGGAATATTAATGCTTACATTCTTCAAGTTCTCAACAAAGCGAGAGAACTTGGAATCCTCTTTCTGCTTGGCGAATCTCTGAGGAAAAGGCATCAGAGGTGGTCTGGCAGCCTCGAAAGTGGATGAACACTGCTGAGAGTGCTGATGTGTCGACTGGCCTGGAGTCTGGACTGCCTGTCGATCGATAGGGGGTGTGTCGGTCGACACACCCTCTGCAGTTCTGTCGATCTCCTCATCTGAATCTGTGTTGACTGCCTCTTCTGGGCCTCCGTGTCGATCGACAGGATTCCTGTCGAGTGAAACAGAGACCGGCTCTGCTTCTTTTCTCCCCCCAAACTTGGTTTGGGGCATGCTCGGACCTTTGTAGCTCTTTTCGGAGCTCAGCTTCACAGCTTTGCAATCTTTCCGGTTCTTGGGATTTGCCTCGATGGTGCTGGGCAGCTTTCCTGGAGTATGTTGTATCCCGATGGTGGTAGCAATTTGGCTCACTTGTGTCTCGATGATCTTGACATGCTTGCCGAGTAGATCCACCTTGGAGTTGACTCCTTCCACTTCTTTCTCGATTTTCCCCATTCTGTGGTCTGAAGCTTTGATGAAATTTTTGAGCACTTCTTCAAGAGTTTCCTTCTTCTTTTCCACCACTTCACCATCTTGCACCTCAAAATCTGGAGGCGGCAGCTCGGCGGCATTTGGCTGAGAGTAGGAGAAACCTGGATGAGGTTTAGGATGGTAGTGTTGGTATCCCCCTTGCCGGTACTGATTCTGGTAGCCACCACGATTCATGTAGTTCACGTCGGCGATGGGGTCAACCTGTGCAACAGAAACAGAAGCAGAAGTAGTTAGCTTTTCAACTTCCCCCTTTAGCTTCTCAACCTCTTTCTTCAGTGCATCATCCTCCTTTGCCTCAACAGCTCGGATCTGTGGCCTCCTTGGATTCCCCCATTGTTGATCATGTAGGGACATCTTTTTGAACAGCTTCAGAGCCTTTTCTGGTGACTTGCTCATCAATGAACCTCCAGCTGCATAGTCCACCGACTTCTGGCTTTCCTCGGTCAATCCTCTATAGAAGATATGAGCGTGCTCCTCAGTGTCAACTCCATGGCCTGGGCAGCTCCTCAACAACTCATTCCACCTTCTCCAAACTTCGAACATAGACTCATCCATTCTCTGGTGGAACTGCAAGATCTCCATCTTTTTTTGAATAATCACTGACGGTGGGAAGAATGCGCCGAGGAACTCTGTTCGGAGATCAGCCCATGTCTGAATGTTGGTGCAGTCCAAAGCGGTGAACCAAGTTCGCGCCTGATCCCTAAGTGAGAAGGGGAACAGACGAAGCCGGATCACATCCTGAGAGACTCCATTTTGCTTGATGGTATCACACACCTCCACGAACATCCTGAGGTGGGTGTACGGATCCTCCACTGCTCGGCCCCCGAATTGGTTCTTTGAACCATCTGAATCAAGCCGATCTTGAGTTCAAAGTTATTGGCGGTGATGCCAATAACAAATCCCTCATTCCCGGGCTGTGGTCTGTACCTCTTGGCCATTGCATTGGGATCCTCATCATCGGAATCCTCTCTCCGGGCTCTCTCTCTGTCTCTTCTTTCGGCCTCGCGCCTTTCTGCTTCCCTTTCCTCCAGGAGTTGCCTCATGACATCCTTCATGTGGTTGACTTCATGGACCAGCAGTAGGGCATTCTCCGGAGTAATCAACTGTTGGTCATTCTCAGTTCTCCCTTCGGAGTGGCTCGGACTTTCCATGATGATCTCAGTGGTTTCCTTGGCTTTTCCCTTCCTTTTTCTGATGGTGGCCTCTATTTCTGGGTCAAACGTCTCGAGTGGTTTGCCCTGAGCCCTTGTGTTCATAAACCTGCAACTAAAACAACAAAAACTCGAAAATTAGAAGTAGTATCGATCGACAGAGAGGCTGTTGATCGACACGGGTGCTTCCTGCGCCTGTTTCGGTCGACAGAGAGTCTGTCGGTCGAAACAGAGGCCGAAAGCTGAAAAAACTGAACGGAAAAGAAGAACGAAATTCAAACACCAAAAACCAAAATCAACAAACTAAATACGAAATCAGAACAAAAAAAAAACTTTCAATAACGAAAATAAAACAGGAAATAACAATAAAAATAGATATACAGCCTCAATCCATCAGATCTAAAAATAAACTAATATTCAGATAAATCTGACAGTTCCCCGACAATGACGCCAATTTGATAACTGCAGTAAAGCGGTTAAGCAAATAATATTTTTACACCCAAGGGTGGTCGATCCCACAGGGAATGTGCAATGAAAAATCCAAAGTACTAGTTATAATTTCTAGGACATAGAAGTTTGAGGAATTAGAAAAGGGGTTTTGTTTTTTAATGTAAAGATGACAGTGCAATAAAATAAAGGGTTTTGAAAACAATTAAAGAAAGCACAGATCCTAGGGCAGATAATCTAATCATCAACATGCAATATCAATCAACTCAGCAATGGGGAAAACATCGATTTTTGTGGATGAAATTCCTTGGTCGAGCAATTAAATCCTAGATTATTAATTAGTGACTATCTCCTCTCGGTCTCAAGAACACCAAATTAATCAATCTCATAATTATCTAATTATTCCTATGTAAGTTTCTTCCTTTTGAAACAGAAAACAAACACAATTAATTCTCTCTTCCTGTTAATAATTTTCATCTCTCGATCCATCAATTATTAACTATAAACCTAGATCTCAATTCACCTCTCGGTCCTTCTTTTAATCTAGATTATGAAATTAAATCAGAGAATTAATCCATGCTATATGAGTTGATATCAATTAGACATGCATCAGAAAAGAAATCATAACCCTAGAACCTGTTTAGGGTTCTAGCCACAAATCATGACTAGAAAAAAAAGAAACATTTAATTAATTAACTTACAAATAAAATAGGAACCTTCAATGTCTTGAAAAACTCCAATGTATTCAGCAAAAACAGAGAAAAAGAGATATAATTTCATGCCTGAGAGTTCATATTTATAGAGGGGGAAAAAGACCTAATTTGGGTATTGGGTAAAAATAGCAAAAACTGCCAAAACAGGCCCAAAATAGCTTTTTCGGGCTTCTGTGTCGATCGAAACAAATCCTGTCGGTCGACAGGAATGTTTTGACCTCTGTTTCGGTCGACACAAATCCTGTCTCTCGACACAGAAACATCTGTCTGCGCATTCTCACGGTTTTGGCCATAACTTCCTCTCCCGAACTCCGATTGACCCAATTCCAGTTGCGTTGGAAAGTTAATTCAAAGATCTTTCCATCCATGTGCTCCATTAGCTCAGATTTTATCTGTGCAAGAAGTCGTGACTGTTACTTTGAACATCATCTGCTTTCGGTACGGGTTTTCAATGAATTTGGCCTAAAACCTGGAAAAATCACCCATCAAAGGCATAACACCCTCTAAAGTAGACTCATGCACAGAAATAAGTAAAAACATAATATAAAACACTTGAAACAATGGAGAAAAATATAGATAAGTGAGTATAATTATGAGCTTATCAGAAATCTCACCGGGTAAAGTTCGGAGTAGGTCGATAGA
Source organism: Plectranthus barbatus (assembly GCA_026898455.1). Taxonomy (NCBI): domain Eukaryota; kingdom Viridiplantae; phylum Streptophyta; class Magnoliopsida; order Lamiales; family Lamiaceae; genus Plectranthus; species Plectranthus barbatus. The sequence continues at coordinate 124,552 of JAPKLW010001210.1, forward strand.
GAGCTCGAGGAACTCTGGACTACATCCACTCAGATCTATGGGGACTTTCAAGGGTAAGTTTGAATGGAGGAGCGAAGAACTTCATGAGCCTCATTAATGATCACTCAAGGAAGGTGTGGGTCTACATCTTGAAGAATAAGAGTGATGTTTTAGAGACCTTCAAGAAGTGGAAAGTGCTGATTGAAAATCAGACTCGAAGGAATGTGAAGAGGCTGCTAACTGACAATGGCCTTGAGTATTGCTTGAAGGAGTTCGAGAGTTACTGTTCGAAGCACGATATTGCGAGGCACAAGACAGTGGCTGGAATACCTCAGCAGAACAAATTGGCAGAGAGGTACAATCGGACGTTGCTGGAAAGAACGAGGTGCATGTTGTTCGGTGCGAAGTTACCCAAGTCGTTCTTGGTAGAAGCAGTGACTACTGCAGCTTATTTGATCAACCGGTGCCCCTCGACTACACAAGGTTTCAAGACACCAGAAGAAATATGGTCTAGTCATCCTCCGGATTTTAGCAACCTTAGAGCTATTGGTTGCCAGGCTTATGCGAACATCAAAAGAGTTAATCTTAGGAGGAGGGCATTGAAATGCATATTCATTGGGTACCCAGAACGAGTGAAAGGGTACAAGTAATGGTGTCTCGAGCCGGATATAAGAAAGTGCATCATTATTAGATATGTGGTCGCAGCTGGTGAGGTCGAGCTGCACAAGGTCAATACCTTCAATAATCTTGCGGAAATGATTACAAATCCAGTTCCAAGTACTAAGTTTGAGTATAGTCTGGAACTGATCAAACTGTTGAAGTCGAACTGAAGAGGAGGTGCCAAGCCGAGATGATATTGAGCCTAAGGTGGAGAATTGTTGGAGTAGTCTCAATATAACTCGAGGAGCTGATCGAGTTGGATAGATATTGAAAAGATATGGTGTATATCTTGTTTCCTTGTTGAACAAAATTTATCCTTATCAGTATAGGATTTGGATAGGAATAAATCTATTTTATATAGATTTAGATTTAGATATATCTTAACATATCTAGGTTTAATATTCCTTATGTGTTTAGGAATGTCTCCCTATAAATACCCCTGCTCCCCACCAATTGTAATTGTCATACTTTGTATTTTCTTCACCATAATAATATCATAACCAAGGAGGCTTGAAGAGTGGACGTAGATCTTACGCTCGAACCACTATAATTCTTCGTGTCATTTATTTTCTATTAGTTATTTGTGTCTGCAATCGTTTTAATTCACAACAAGACATGCAAGGAGAACAAGGATAACTTAGCATGCATAAGCAAGAATAAATCATAGGGTGAGCAAGCATAAGCACAAATGAATCATAGGATGAACAAGAGGTTACATGAACTAGCAATTGATCAATCAAGCATTCAATTGTTTAATATTTATAATGATATTCGAAGAAGTCTAGACCAAAGTATCATAGTAATGTCATACATGCCAATCAAAAGATAATATAAAAAACAACAAGGAATCATTTGTGGTTCAAACCGAACAAATTATACAAAACAAAGTTTCCATCTTCGATTCCACCTTCGATCCCCTACTCATAACGTCACCTTCACCTTCATCAATCGGTACCTACACGCAGGGAAAACACGCATGGGGGCTAAGTACACGAACGTACCCAGTGGTCACGGTCTCCTGAAAACAAATACATACATATATATGAAAATGCCGCACACTCATGCATAATACAAAGTTTTGTTGAAATCATCATGTATATGCACAAAACATTTTTCTTCACTTGGAAGTTTCCACTCATATAGTTACCACATAATCGTTTTCCTAACATTTCCAACATCACATGCTCATCAAGATTCACATAATCAAAAAAGGTAAGATAGGAGTGGTCACTCCTATCTACCTGGCAAGGTTCATCACTCTTACCTATATGATAGTCTTATTACTATCTGAGCTAATGAATTAGGCTCACAATACCACAGGGGTAACAACATCCCTGATCCAGCACATCTCCAATTAATCATTCAACAACCACCAATTCATTCCATAACAACCCTACGGTACCAAATTATTTTAGCGGTGTATCAAGCTTTCATTAAAAAAAATCATTTATATTCAATTTCGGAAATCATTTTGGAAGGCAAACCAAAAGAAAAACAGGATAAAGTAGTGTTGTTGGTCCTAAAATACCAGAGTCGTCGTGATTAAGACTTAACACGAAATGCAGCGGAATAATTATACGTCCCTTACACTTATACTTTTATCAATGTATTCAAATGGTTAGTTAGCTCAAGTTGTCACTAAGATGTATTTTCAGATATACTCTAGCAACTATGTTGATAGGTTTCAAATCAACTCTATGCAGTAAAGTAATAAAACAGTAAATGAACACAAGATTTTATAGTGGTTCGATCCAAATAGATCTACGTCCACTCCTTAGCCGAAACGCTAAGAATTTCACTAGAAAAGTATACAATCAGTACAAGGATTCGCCAATACTTGCAGTAGGCGGCGAACTTTCGAACCGGCCACAACACAGCTATCCTCCGATACTTTGCACTTTTCCAAACACAGCTCCGGCCAAGTCAAGGGCACACCTTCGTAAAACTTGTCCTTCGCTAATGAGGCTGTTAGAGTTAGCCTCTTAAATCAATAAATGTGCGGCTAAAACCCGTCAGAGTCAATCCTTTTCAAGAATGACTGTTGGATACTCCTAGTTAGGACGTTATCCCAATGATTGAAGATTCTTAACGGAAGTTCAAGAATCTTCAAGGATGAGTGTCAGATATTCAATGAGAAGACACTCTAGGTTGTTGAAGGCTTTGAATGTGCTTTTTTTTTTATCACGAGCTCTCTCAACTGACTACTTTTCACTTGTTCGCTTTTTCATAGGAATCTCACACTTTTGTAGTTTGCGAATGTTGGTAGTGATTGAAGCAGCTTTTATCTCAATTTTTGGACCTGTCTTTTATAGATGGAGATTCAAACTTTGAATCTCCATATCCGTTGGACTCAACGGCTCCTTGATCCGAGAGTGTTTAGTTTGTGATAGTCGCTTTTGTCTTTGACTTGTACTTCCTTAACTATTTTGGGAAGG
>JAPKLW010001210.1:140094-151253 GCA_026898455.1 Plectranthus barbatus
TTGCATGAATGCGTTGGATTACAAATATTTTTCGTTCATTTTGTTTAGTTCATACAACCAATTGAAGTTTTATTGTTAAATTGACCAACGCCACTGTAGCGTTCCCAATTAAATCAGAAAGGAAAATCGGGGCGCTACACTCCCAAGCTTATCTTATTTTATAGTCGCATAAGCCACAAAACCAAAATCTCTTAGGTTGCTAAAATCCGGAGGATGACTAGACCATATTTCTTCTGGTGTCTTGAAACCTAATGCAATCGAGGGGCACCGATAGATCAAATAACTTGCAGTAGTCACTACTTCTGCGTAGAACGACTTGGGTAATTTCACACTCAACATCATGCACCTCGTTCTTTCCAGCAACATCCGATTGTACCTCTCTGCCAATCCATTCTGCTGAGGTGTTCCAGCCACTGTCTTGTGCCTTGCTATACCCTTTTTCGAACAGTACCTCTTGAACAACTTCGAGCAATACTCAAGGCCATTGTTAGTTCGCAACCTCTTCACCTTCCTTCCAGACTAATTTTGGATCAACACTTCCATTTCTTGAAGGTCTCTAAAGCATCACTCCTATTCTTCAAGAAGTAAACCCACACCTTCCTTGAGGGATCATCAATGAGACTCATGAAGTACATCGCTCCTCTATTCGAACTGACCCTTGAAGGTCCCTATAGATCTAAGTGACTGTCTGTTAACCTACTCTGGACTTTCACTGGTGATATTTTCCATAGATGCAATTCTCACAGAAATCGAACTCTATAGTATTATCCGTGAGCACTGTTAAAATTACAAATCATTAATTATAATATAGTGACCAAATAAATTTATAGAAACCCGAAGGTTGTCGAACCCACAGGGACAGTGCATCGAAAATATTTCATGTACTGGATGAAGTTTATCAATTCGTTGTTTGAGCAATTCCAAATTTGAGAGTAGGGTTTTTATGTTTTCAATAAGAAAATAACTTATGATAAAATCAAGTAATAAAAAACACAAATTCTAGGGAAATCAACCAATCCAATCAACATGCAATAACCAATCAATCTAAACCCAAAATAATTTTTATGGTGGGAAATCTGATATTTTGGAATTAACTCCTTAGATGGGCAATTAAAAACTGGATTATTGACTAGTGATTATCTCCTCTCGGTCTCAAAAACACAAGTTAATCAATCTCAATAAAGATACAGATTTAAACCCTACAATTCAATCTTCCTTTTGAGACAAAAAAAATTGTATCAAATTCTATTTTCCAATTGTTAATTATTTCCTCTCGGTCTCAAATTAACAACTAGAAACCTAATCCAATTTTCATCTATCGATCCTTCAATTGAAAATAGATTTTAAAGTCAAAACCTTAGAATTTGAACCAGTTAATTAGGGTTGGATTTAATTGAATTATAAAACGCTAAAGAAGATGGTGAAAACCCTAGAACCTGTTAGGGTTTCTAGCCTAGCATATTAAAAACACAGAATGCAATAAACATAATAAGACGAACTTGAATCATAAGGAAAATAAAAATCTTAAAAGTCTTCAATGTCTTGAATCCAAAGCAACTATTATGTAAAGAAAAACTTAAAATTTAAAGTATTTGAATGCTAAAAATTAAAGTTAAAATAAACTAGAAATTGAACATTATTTTCGAGCTCTAAAAGTCCTATTTATAGGGGAGGAAATTGAACCTTCAAAAGGTAATGGGTCTTGAAAGGTAAATCTCCAAATTGGGCGAAAATTTCCAACTCCACCGTCTGTGTCGATCGACACACATGCCAAGTCGACATGCCTCTTCTTCTTTCTTCCTCGATCGATATCCTACCTCCAAGTCGGTCGACACGCACAATATCAATCAACATGGAGGTCAATCTCATCCCTTTTGTCGCCCGGTCTTCCATTCAATCTCAAGAATCCTTTCTATCCTCTGTGTCGATCGACATAAGGACTGTCGATCCATATAGAGGTATTCTGGGCAGATTTCCTCTCTTTTTGATCAACACTTCAACAGTTCATCTCTTTTGTACCCATTAACCTACAAAACTAAGCACAACAAGCGTAATATCCTTTATAAATAGCTCATGCTTGATTATTAACCTAAATATAATGCAAATGAAAGAAATGATAAAAAAAACAACGTGATAAGGGTGGCAAAATACGAGTTTATCAATTATAGAGCAACAGATCTTGCTTCGATAACTCCTACAATCCCTCTCAATAATGTGATTGAGCTGCCTGTGGCACAGTACTGACTTATCAATCGTCACTATCGAAGCCACCCCAATCACCGTGCTCCACATCAGACTGTAAATACCATTCCTTCGAGCTCCTTTCATCAAGACTAAGGATCTGTTGCAAACCTTCAAGGTCCCAGCTTACATCTTGATCGTGTAACCTTGTTCGTTGAGTATCCCCAAAGAGATCAGATTTCTCTTATGCTCCGGAACATACCTTACACCTTGAAGTAATCATTATGTATTATTGTGCATCTTAATCCTTACCGAACCCATTCCAACCACCTTGCATGGTTTAGTGTTACCCCGAAGAAACAAACCATCAATCATCATTATTAGACTATAACGACCTTCTCACTCAATCCAACAGTTGTAAGAAAAAGCTCAAATCAAATTAGTTCAACAAGCGATGAAAAATAGGATATTGGTTTGAATTCCACAATAAACCAACAAAGATAGGATAGAATGCTGTAAACAAACTTTTAATTCACTTAACAATGGTCAATCCACCATAGACTTCCTAACCCTCTACGGTGAACTAGGAGTTGATGAGAAAAAATGCTCAAACCGTTACGTTATTGAATCTAATCTCATTCAAAAAGGATCGTAGATTTTCGACCTATAAGCTATCCCCACACATGGATTGGTTCAATAGTTATATGCAACACACTATTCACGACTCCTAGATCCGAGTATTGGCTGCAATTTTTTAGCCCAACAATCAAATAGCTGGTAAATGCCTACACTATGTGATTAGGATAAAAGCTCTAGTGTGTGCAATTAATTAAGTGAAGGTAAACATGCGTTCAATTCAATCAATTGATCCAAAGCTTCATTCAACCAATATACAAATCAAATCTAGCTACTCATCCCTTGAATTTTGTTCAATTGATTACAAAAACAAAGAAAATCCACTACAAGGAAAGAATAGGATAAAAATTTCCAAAATTTTGTTGATTTGGCTTTGATCTACTATTGGATCTTCACATCTTCACCCGGTTAGATGGAATTGGACTTGGATCCACCTTAATTGAAGTTTGGGAAGAGTGGGAAATGATTTTGAAGTGAATAACAGTCTAAAATTGGCCAAAAAGTTCTTGCCAAATTCGTTTCTCTACTATTTATAGTAAGTAGACAGACCAAAATCTTATCCAGGACTAATCCATCTCGCCCGGGATTCGCCAGAACTAAAAACCAACAAAAATAAATGCAGGATCTTGCCAGGGATAAAAAATTCTCGGCCGAAATTTGCCTCTGTAAGGCAGATCTCGGCGGAGCTCTACAGGGTTCGGTAGATATCTGCCTTACAGAGGCAAATCTTGACTGAACCTAAACGGGTCTGGGTTGAAATTTGGCTCTGTTTCACCCTGCTGCTCCATTCACTCAATCCAGGTTGAGATTTCCTTGGCTTGTGCAAGATATGGGTCGAAATTCCACCAAAAGTTGGCAAAACTTAAGATTTATGCTCATTTTCTCACTAAACCATGTCAACACAATAAAACATGAAAACACAACAAAAACAAACCCAAGGATGCTCAGGGAGAAGTTTGAAACACTTGAGAAGCCATCAGCAGGGAAGCAAACTCAAAAGCCTTCAATTGAAGAACCACCTCAGCTCACTCTCAAGCCACTGCCAGCTCACCTTAAGTATGCTTACTTGGGGGATGAGGAGACACTACCAATGATTATTGCGGCTGACTTGGAATCAGAGAAGGAGAAGATGCTGATTGAAGTTCTGAAAAAATATAAAAGAGCTATTGGGTGGACAATTGCTGATATAAAGGGGATTAGTCCAGCCCTTTGCATGCATAAAATCTTCTTGGAAGAAGACTCTAAAAGGTCTGTAGAGAGGCAGAGGAGACTGAATCCACTAATGAAGGAAGTGGTCAAGAAAGAGATTATCAAGTGGTTAGATGCTGGAATTATTTTTCCTATCTCTGATAGCACATGGGTAAGTCCAGTCCAATGTGTCTCAAAGAAAGGGGGGATCACAGTGGTGGAGAACAAAAACAATGAACTCATTCCCACAAGGACCGTGACAGGCTGGAGAATTTGCATTGACTACAGAAAGCTCAACAATGCAACCAGGAAAGATCATTTCCCACTTCCATTCTTGGACCAAATGTTGGATAGGTTGGCTGGGAAGGAGTATTACTGTTTTCTGGATGGGTATTCTGGATACCATCAAATCACCATCCAACCAGAGCACCAGGAAATGACTACTTTTACTTGTCCATTTGGCACTTATGCTTTTAGGAGGATGCCCTTCGGGCTGTGCAATGCACCAGCCACATTCCAGAGGTGCATGACAGCTATATTTTCAGAAATGGTGGAGGATTTTCTTGAAATCTTCATGGATGATTTCTCAGTATTTGGGATTGATTTCAGCACCTGTTTGAATAATCTGGAAAAGGTTTTGACTAGATGTGAAGAAAGTAATCTGGTCCTAAACTGGGAAAAATGCCATTTCATGGTTAAGGAAGGCATTGTTCTGGGCCACAAGATATCCAAACGAGGGATTGAAGTTGACAGGGCTAAGATAGCTGTGATTGAGACTCTGCCACCACCTTTATCAGTTAAGGGAGTGAGAAGCTTCCTAGGACATGCAGGGTTTTACAGACGTTTCATAAAAGTCTTTTCAAAAATCTCTAAGCTACTGTGCTGCTTGCTGGAGCATGACTCAGCATTCAACTTCACATCAGACTGCCAGACAGCCTTTGAGATTTTGAAGGAAGCTCTAATTTTAGCTCCCATTATGTGTGTACCAGATTGGAACCTACCCTTTGAAGTGATGTGTGATGCAAGTAACTTTGCTATTGGAGCTGTCCTTGGGCAAAGGAAGAGTAAAATATTTCATCCTCTCTATTATGCTAGCAAGACTTTGGTGGATGCTCAAATCAATTATACCACTACTGAGAAAGAATTGCTTGTTGTAGTTTTTGCCTTTGAGAAGTTCAGACCTTATTTGCTGGGGGCCAAGGTTGTTGTCCACACAGACCATGCAGCCATCAAGTACCTACTTTCCAAAAAGGATGCCAAACCTAGGCTAATTCGATGGGTTCTTCTCTTGCAAGAATTTTATCTGGAAATTCAAGACAGAAAGGGTACAAAGAATCAGGTAGCCGACCACCTGTCCAGGTTGGAGGGGGTTACTCAAGAGGATCAAGCTATCCAAGTTCAGGAATGGTTTCCTGATGAGCAGCTTTTCAATGTGTCATCTGAATCTTCACCTTGGTTTGCTGATTTTGCTAATTTCAAAGCCAGTGGAACTCTCCCTCCAGATTTGAAGGGGCAGCAGTTAAAAAGGTTTTATCATGATGTTAAATCTTATTTTTGGGATGACCCCTACCTCTACAAACTCTGTGCTGATCAGCTTTTGAGAAGGTGTGTTCATGAAGTAGAAATGGCAGATATCCTGGAGAAATGCCATTCAGCTCCATATGGGAGACATTTTGGAGGACAAATAACGGCTGCCAAAGTATTCCAATCTGGTTTGTTTTGGCCTACAATCTTTAAGGATGCACATGAGTGGGTGAAAAACTGTGACAAATGCCAAAGGGTTGGCAACCTTCCAGCCTCGAATGCCATGCCTATGACATATATCCTGGAGCTGGAATTATTTGATGTTTGGGGCCTGGATTTCATGGGAACTTTCCCATCTTCATTTGGTAACATTTACATCCTTGTTGCTGTGGATTATGTTTCCAAATGGGTAGAGGCTGCAGCCTGTGCAAAAGCTGATGCTAAAACTGTGATTAAGTTCCTGCACAAAAATGTTTTCACAAGGTTTGGAACACCTAGAGCCATCATCAGTGATGAGGGGACTCACTTTATCAACAGAAGTTTAGCTTGCATGCTAGCCAAATACAAAGTCAAACACAAGGTTGCTACAGCATACCATCCTCAATCAAATGGGATGGCTGAACTTTCGAACAGAGAAATCAAGAGAATTCTTGAAAGGTGGTGAGCCCAAATAGAAAGGATTGGTCCAAGCATCTTGATTATGCACTCTGGGCTTACAGAACAGCTTTCAAAACACCTCTGGGCATGTCACCTTACAGACTGGTTTTTGGGAAAGCATGCCATCTCCCTCTTGAACTTGAACACAAATCTTATTGGGCCTTGAAGAAACTAAATTTTGATATGTTGGCTGCAGGGGAAAGGAGATGTGCAGAAATCAATGAACTCGAGGAGATGAGGTTGACTTCCTATGAGAGTGCAAGGATCTACAAGGAGAAGAGCCAGATGTGGCATGCAAAAAGGATCCGGTTCAGAATCCTGGAAGAAGGGAACATGGTACTTTTATTCAATTCCAGGTTGAATCTCTTCCCTGGGAAATTGAAGTCCAAATGGTCCGGTCCTTTCACCATCATCAAGGTATACCCTCATGGAGCAGTTGATTTAAAGGATGAAGAAACAGGCCGGGAGTTTAAGGTAAATGGTGGGCGAATCAAGATTTATCATGGTGGAGTCTTCAATAGGGAGAAGGCTACCACTACACTGAGTGATGCCTAATGCAGTTCAGGTATACTGGTTTCTCTCATACTTGTGCCTGCAAGTTGGGTGAAACCAGTTTGTTTGTAAATATTTCCTTCCATTTTAAATTTCAATACTGTCATTTTGTTCTTACTTTAATTTTTAGTTGTTAGTTCAGAAAGAAAGAGTGTTCAGAGTATTAAGTTTGGGGGTGTTCAGAAGGTGCCGACATTATGGTGACCGCATGCTGCAGCATGATATTTCTGCAGTAACGGTAAAATTTTGGCCGAGAGTTTCTACTTAAGTGTTCAGGAACGAATTTTTAAATGGATAAATTCAAATCCTTCCTGCCACTCTCTCCTGCTCTGATATCATTGCTTAAAGAGGTAACCCCCTCACTTTTTCTCTCACCTCTTCAACTTTCTTCTTCTCTCTCCACTCTCCACACTCTACTGTTCACAAGAAAAACCCTGGGTTGCAAATTTTGACGTCGATTTCCACGTGTGAAGGTATGTTTCACCTGCTCTCGCTGATCGTGTTACATTGCAAGTATTTTCAATTGATTTCCATCAAGAGCATGTGATTTTTGGTCGAATATCTAGGAATTGTTGCATGTGTAAAATGGGTTTGTTTGTTACGTGCGCTAACTTGTGGCTTCCATGGATTTTGCCTGTTCTTGGGTCGTTAATGTTATTTCTTGTGTTCACCCTCACATGGGTAAGAAGAAATTTCTGTGGGTTGCACCTTAGGGTTAGTATCTTCTTGTAATTTTGATTTTGAAAAATCTGTGCAACTGCTTGCTGAGAACATTCCTGGGTAGCTTGCTATTGTGGGTTCTTTGGGGTACGCGTGTCTGATTTTTCGTGGGTTACCCTGTTTCTTGCTCGGGTTTATGATGAATAAATATGAGTTGTTTCTCATGAGTTCTGATTATGCTTTGGAGGATGAATAAATGTTCTTTACATAATGTTCCTTTCGCATAATCTACATTCGCAATTTCAGGTTGAAATAAATAATAAGGAAGAAATAGGTACCCCGGAAAACAAAGAAGGTGTCCTCGCCGGAGGAGAATGTGGCCACATATTCCACAACTCCGACTCCCGCCGGTTTTGCACCCCAATCGCCAGCTCCTTCCCCTTAACCGGTTGCCACCAAAGCCGGTACTCACCGTCGAGTGCCCAGAACTCGGGCTGCCACCAAGCAAGCGAAAGGAAAGGCCCCTGTTACCTCTACATCTTCACCGGTGGAACTCTCTGAATCTGATAGTCCTCCGGCCAAGAAACCCAAAACTAAACCGCACCGTGCTCTATGCAAGTTCCCATAAAATCTAAAGTCCAAGCCTACTCCAGAACCACAAGCTGAAGAAGGCACTTCTCAACCCAAGAAGAAGCAAGTCAAGAAGGCGTGCAAGAAGAATCCTACCCCTCGGCAGATTTTGCGAAAGCAAGCTGCAAGACAAGAATCCCCACCTCCGCACGGGTCACCGGCTAAAACTCAAAGGCGAGGCCCTCCTCCCATGCTGATTGAGAGAGAATTCCCAACTGATTTGACCGACCTTCCTGAGGATCTCCAAGATTCCATTGCTAAGTTGGAATGGGCCCCATTTGTTGTTTTGCCTGAGGCGCCCGTTGTTCCCATTGTTCGTGAATTTTACTCCAATCTGAAGAGAGTTGGGGATTGGGAGTTCACTTCTAAAGTCCGTGGAGTGAAAGTGGACATTAACCCTCGCCTTGTGCACCGAGTCTATGGTACAGCACCACCTCAGCCAGACCTTTTTTGGGACAAGTATGACAAGCCGACAGACGAGGACCGCACATGGGCATTGGGTGTTTTAGCACCAGAAGGATCTGATGTACAATGGATCCCGCAGGATGGTGGAGCCCCTTGGTGGTGACAAATCAATTGATACCTGCGGCCCGACTGTGGTTTCATTTCATCCGAAGCAGGATCTCGCCAACCACTCACGAGAACAGGATGAACGATCAGCGAGCTCTGATTTGTGCTGCAATTGTTTCAGGTACTCCTTTTGATTATGCTCCCATGCTCCTCTCTTCGTTGGAAAGCCGTGCTGGTAGGACTATGGGACCCCTGTACTTCCCGTCCATGATCACCGCAATATGCGAAAGAAAGGGAGTTCTCGTGGCTGAATCGGATGAAAGGGATTGGAGCAGTGGGTTGATCAATTCCCAGCAGATGCTGCGTCGATTCAAGAGGTCTCAAGGTGCTGATGCTGATCAGCCGCCACATGCTGCAGCATCCGCTCAGCATGCTGCCTCATCTTTGGGCTCCACCCAGCCTACCAATGAAGATCTGATGATTCGTCTGGAGATTGTGCAGGAGGGCATCAATATTTTCCGCAAGACGGTCTCTGAGGTGTTCAAGGACGTCCGAGCTCTGAAGCGCACGGTTACCCGACACCAGCAGTTCCATGCAGACCGGATGACCCGCTTGTGCAATTACATGGCCGAGCGTGATGCAGTCCTTCAGCGGTACTGTGATCGGTTGCCTGATTTTCCCCCTCTCCTACGCACTTCTTGGGATGCAGATGCTGATCTAGAGGATTGATCTCCATCCGGTTACTTTGAAACTCAAACACTCTTTTAATTCTTGCTCGAACTTACTTTTAATTTCCTGCTGAACAACCTTTATTTTTGTATTGCTGTGTGTTATGCTAGTGGGTCTGTTTTGATTGTCATAATGATGAATGTGGTTTGCTTTTCTTATTTGTGCTTGTGTCTTGTCTTCGTGATGTGTTTGCTGAGAATAACTCGTGTTATCGTGCATAAATCTCATGCTCGATGATGAGAATGTCCCTCGCAACAATTAGCTTGTGGCCATACTCATTCGCAACACGACAATAATCTCAACATTGATTCTACGTGTTTTAGCTTGAATTTTTCCGAACAACTCATTACCTACCATGCTACATCATGTTTCTAGCATGCTTAATAAAAAAAATAAAGAAAAATATTTTGGTGGTCAAGTTTTTCGGGTGATCATTCTTTTTCTTTGCTTTACTGATAATTGTGAGAATTCACCTCCCTTTAAATTTATGTTTGCCTTGAGGCGAAATTTAGTGTTCTAACTTTAATTGGATATGACGAAGGCCGTTTTTCTTATGCCTAGCCTCGGTCCTATGTGACCACCCTTATATTTCTCTTATCCCTAGGTCCTATTTTGTGCCTTTTGCCGTGTTTTTGTTCTTTCCCTTACTCATACTTAGCCTTTTGTCCTCTTCGTTCTTATTCTTACTTGCACCCTCTTGAGCATTCTTAGGTCTTTCTTTAAACATTGGGGACAATGTTTGATTCTAAGTTTGGGGGTGTGTGAGGGTGTTGTGCGAAAAAAAAAATGTAAAAGAGTATGAGAAGTGTATGAGTCCAAAAAAAAAAAAAAAAAAAGAAGAGAAAAGAGAAAAAGAAAAGGACGAAAAAGCTACAGTTCTTGCTGATTGAATGCTACAGCATGTGGACAGCATGAGTGAGATGAATTATTCTAAAAAAAAATAATAAAGAATATTTTGGGAGAAAGTTCAGGAATAATAAAGGAAAGGGGAAGTCTTACTAGGGGTAATAGGTACTCTTTCGGGGTATAGAATAAAGAAGGCCTAGGAATGCTCAATTATTGAGTCACTTTATCCAAAATTTCCCAACCATTAACCCTAGCCTAACATTACAAGCCAAAAAGTCCTTCCGATCCTTTGATTTTAGAGCACCATTAGTGGAGAGGTTTGCATATAATTCATTATGGAGAAAAGAAAAGTGGGTTCAATGAGCATGATGGTATGAGCATTGAAAGGCATGTGAAACTTGTATAGCTTGAGTCATTACACTTTTGAAATAATTTAGCATGGGATTGAAATAAATGAGTCAGAGGAATACTCTTGCTAAACCACCCTGAATTATGAAGAGATGAAATGTTGTGAAGCTTGTGGTATGTGACTCTAGCTAAATTTACCATCTTGATGAGAGCAACAATGAGTTCTACCGAGCACTAAGTTGTTTTCAAGTTTTTCTTGTTGGTTATGTGTGAATTTGTTTACTCGAGGACGAGTAAAGGTTCAAGTTTGGGGGTGTGATAACTCTCTTAGGAGAGTTATATTTATGCCTTTGAATTAATAAATTTGAAGTCCTTGAGTCTTGTTTGAGTCCAATTTAGGGGTAAATAAGCATGTAAATGCATAGTTAGTGTCTAGTGAGTCATTGTTGCGTATTCATCACTTTTTGGTCTATTTCTAGCAATAAAATGCAGGAAACAATAAGAGGCAAGAATTGGGTGGAATCGTGCATGCTGGGTTGGATGCCGAGCATGTGCTTAGCATGCTAGATGTTTCAAAGAAAGAAAATGGGGAGAGAGAAAATCCTGAATTGGGTGTCCTGCCAAATGCTGACAAGGGCGTGATAAAGCTTAGCTGAGCTGGATAATGAAGGAACCTGGACTTGTTGCCACCTGGGCAG
>JAPKLW010001210.1:161582-185028 GCA_026898455.1 Plectranthus barbatus
ATATATATATATATGGTCATTTGCCCTGAACTTAAGTTTGTGGGAAGGGGCATGTTCAAACAAGTGAGTAAGTGGACGTTCATAGTCTTAGACACATTCTCAAATTCAAATGTTGAACCTACCAACATAAAAAGGCAAAGTTATATGGAGAATAAATTATCAGAAAGTAAATAAATTGCGAGATATCAAAACTATAAATTAGCCAAACATTCTGAAACTGTACAGAACGAAAGAAAGTTAATTTATGATATTAATAATAACTTGCTGCAAATAAAATTAAAAGGAACAATGCAAAAACTAACTTGCTACAAATTAATTGAACAATTACATATGGTGTAATGTAGAGAATGATAGTATATCACAAAAAACATACATGACTCCATAATACAGTTCTTAAAAATAGCACAAATACAAATCATAATAACTGCAAAAGTAAGGTATGGAGGAGAAGTTTTTCTCTCCAAAAATTGTGATCAAACAAACACAGGGATCAATCTCTCTATAAAGGAAATCAAGATGGAGAAGCTTTTTTTTTTCCAGCAAAAATTGTAATCAAGAAACAAAGGGGTTGCACCTTCTATATAGACTATCAAGATAGAAACCATGTGTAAGTATTATAATATGCGTGTACCAAAATAGGATAAAACCAAACAAATCAAACTACACAAGACAGTACTTTTGCCATTAAGAATTGAAGATTCACTAAAATGTATAACCTTCAAGAACTCAAGAGTTACCAAGCAACATGCATAAGAAACAACTTAAAAGAACCCACATCTCAAATCAAAACTTTGTAAATTTCCTTTGTAATTGTTCTCTTTCTGTAATCCACCAAAAGAGTCCATTTAAAATCGACAATGAAGAACCATCACTATTCTTGTTCTTCTTCCAATGCTAAAAGAAACAAATAAAATAAAGTTCAAACACAGGACTAAACGAAGTTGAATAGTAAAAATTGATGTAATAGCAACAGTCAGAAGAACAAATAAGAGGAAGAACGAACTTACTTTCAAGAACTATGTCAATCCTAACTACACAAAATCAGAACAAAGTTTCTATAGCATACTAACCAGCAATGAAAATTAAGAGCAAAAATGAAACTAAATTCCAAGCCCAGAAAGAGACAATGTTCCATTTTTTAATCTAATATTTAATGAAATAAATCATACAAATTCTCACCTCGGATTGCGTCTCGCCACTACACAATTAGAAAAAGACCGAGAACTAAACAAGACGGGGAGAAATCAGTTGCGATGGCCATGGTTATAGGTGCTAGATTATTTTATTGATTCATAGAACCAATAGAGAAATTAGGGCGGCGGAAGATGGTAACTCGAGATGGAAGAGGAAGAAAATAAAATAATAAGTTAATCAATATTTTTCCTATCATTTATGTTGGGCAAAATTTTGGGGAAATTCGAAAATAAATCCGGCCTATTAATTCACATGCTCCACTAATTTTTATTTCATTTATTTTTAAAAATAAATAGCTTTCCTCACAGTACATTATATTAGGAAAAGGTTATTTAATTATTTTAATTTATTATGTAAAGAAATCTTTCCTCACACTATCTACTTCTTGTTGGGTTAAAAAACTTATAAAATTTATTTTTGTTTTTCAATTAAAAATATATATGAATTAAATACTTAATAAAAACTTTTCTGACACTAGTTATAATATACATAGTATCACAACATTTTTATAGTTGTGTTAGCAAAAGTGTGTCACTATAGCCCAAATTTCTAGTAGTGACTCCTATCTTCTGAAAATAAAATCAAGTCCTTCTCGAAATGTTGAATTACTTCCGCTACTCTTTAAATGAATATCGAAATTTGTTTTAAACCACTAAAACCCTTAGCGTGCATTGTTCGCACGTGGGTCTGTCGCATAGGCCCAGTTTGGGGGCGCGACATAAATAATAAAATATAAATTAAAACAAACATGACACTAAAATTCCAACAAAAAAAATCGCTGAATAACGTATTACACACAATATAAACTTGAAATAATTGCACACTTCATCAAATTTATATAACAAAACAATGAACAAATGTTTTATTTTTCATTAAGAATAATATGTGATAAAAACTTTAAATATGATACCATGATTATTACATAATATAAATATAAACAGTAAACAAAAAAAAAACATCCGATCACTTACCGTGAAAAAAAAAACGACGATATGTATCCATTTCATAAAATAACAAAATATATATAAATTATAACAAATATAAAAAAACCTGGAGAATCATCGTTGCTATCTTCCATTTTCTAGAACATCTTCGAATGAAAATCTTTGTCTGGTTGAACGAAAGCGTTAACACTGACGATAAAATGTTAAGGAGAATGAAGAGAATAGTCGAATAACAGGGTTGAGAATAAACGTGACTAATAAGAAAAATATGAAAAAAACTAAAAGATGTGATATCTTTTAGAGATTAAATGAAAATAGGATATTACCAAAATAATATAACCTAGTAAGTATTCGAATATCCATTCTACCTAAAATGTCCTATTTCATAATAATAAAAAATTAATTAAATGCCACGTGTCAAAATCCCATGCCATTTTGTTAATAAAATGGACGGCTAGATATATGGTCATTGTTCATTCATGATATATAGTTGAGGAATGAACGCAACTCTCTCTCTCTCTATCTATCTATCTATCTATCTATCTCTCTCGCTATATATATATATATATATATATATATATCTACATATAGAGGAGGGATCATGTAAACAAAAATCCCCATGTGAGAAAAAAAAATGAATCATGTGATCATGTCCATCAGATCTAAAAAAATCAATGGTTGATATTGAATCAAGCAACAACTAAAATGCAATCAAGCAACAAAATAATCAAGCAACAACTAAATCACAATCAAACAACGACCTGAACACAATCAAGCAACGTCGTGAATGCAATCAAGCACCTTTCTCACTTTCTCACGTTAAGAATTTTCTCATTGGATCCGCTCCCTCTATATATATATATATATATATATATATATGTATTGTGTTCAAATCCGAACTAAATGCTATGAATGAACTATGAACTTTTCATTGTTGTGTGTTTAATTGATCATTGTAGTTTATATAATAGTTCATTATAGTACTTAATTATGATACTTCATTGTTGTGTGTGTAATTGATCATTGTAGTGTATATGATACTGTAATGAGATATTATACATACAATAATGATCAATTACACACACAACAATGAAAGTTCATAGTTCATTCAGGAATATGAGTTTAGCCTAGAATGCACCCTTATATATATATGTAATTTTATAAGCACATGCAAATCGTGTTTAAAAGGTGAGAATGACAGTAATTTATCAAACATGGCATTGCGGCTACGCTGAATTCTTGTGACACCGGTGGAGCAGAAGGAACTGCTTCCGGCGGCATTGGACAATCAAGATCCAAAAATGCACAAAAAATTCCAAAAAAGCACAAACAAGATAAAAAATGCACTAATAAATTATTTTTTTAATTAGTTTAAACATAATTTGTCCAGATCTTATCTTGAGTTATAAGATGTAGTATTAAACTTCATTGGTTTATACATTTCAGAATTTAAAATTCAACAAAAAGGCCGTCGTCATCATTGCTTTTGTATAAATTAAGAAAGGAAAATTACAATAAATGCATATTAGATCCATCCAGCTCGAGGGACGACGTCCAAATTCAAATCCTCAAAAAATAAATTAACAAATATGCACAATTTTGAATAAATTATGAAACTGTAATTAATTATGAAATGTGGCATAAAACAAAAGAAAAGGAAAAAAACTCACCATGGTTTAATAAATAACATTAAAGCCAATGAATGTGGCCAATAAAACTAAAACTAAACAGTTTTTCATGAAATTCTTAATATTTCTTTGCATCATCAACTAATACTAGAATGAAATGAATCCAAAAATGTAATATAAATTCTAAATTTTCTTAGAACTATGATGCTGGGATTATTTATGAAAAGCTTACCCTTTCTGTTTTCATGGTCTAGTTATGCAGACAAAGCTCGATAGTTCATTCCCCTCCAACCGCTGCTCCATAGAGAGGTTTCTTCCGTTATCGACGTTCTCATAAATTTCTTCCAATACTTATTTCCTTGGGTTCGATTTTTCGCTTCCCATTCTTCAGGTACGGTGATAAAACATCGAAGATTGTATTCACAGAACCAACCTATATGAAAGAAAACAGTCTGTCTTATATATGTAACATTAATTACTTATTAGCTAGAAAAAGACTGAATTGTTCAAGCTAAGATGTTTTCTTGAGTTTCTCTGCAGTGAAAGAGTTTAAAGGAAAACAGTCTTCTGTCAAGAACATGGGAAGCTTGAAGATATCGTTTTCTCCTCACACCTGCTTGGTTGGCGGGTTCGTGCAAAAATATAAAATTCAGATCTGACTTTCACTTTCTGAAAATCGATTAATGGCCAGGAAAAAGAAAAATGGATGCGCCCTAAAAATGAAATCAATGGTTACATACATATATGATATTTATAAAATATATAATTATATAAAGACATGCAGATCATGTATAAAAGCTGGGAATGACAGGAAGGAAATCAAACATGACGTTGCGGCTCCGCAGAAGGCCGGGCTTCTTGTGACACCGGTGGAGCAGAGGGTCCGGCATCCGGCGTCGGCAGGGGAATAGATCTTATCGGCGTGGGGTCGAGGACGCCGTTTGCCCTGAAACATTCGAAGTCATTGTCCCACTCTAAAACAACTTCTTAAATATTAGATATATATAAGATCAGTGAGTTTGTACCTGTGGTGTTTCCATTTTTTTTTCTCTTTTTCTGAGAGAGTTGAGCTGGAATGAAGGGGCGAGAGAGAGACAGAGATCAGAGAAAGAGAAGCTGGAATGAAGAAGAGAGCAAGAGCTAGAGATGAGAGATGAGGGAAAGAGAGTAAAAATGGTGGTATATATAGAGAGGAGAAGGAGCGTTGCAATTGTGAGTATATGAGTCTTCAATGCAAAAAGCCACCTGATTTTCAGCAATTGTGAGTGTGTGAGGGTGGATCTTTTTCGTGCTTCTCAACTCCAGGCCAAAATAAATTTGTTTTTATTATATATCTGCTCATATATATAATTTATATATATATATATATATATATATATATATATATATATATATAAACTGAGGTTGCGGCTCCGCAGAAAGCCCCACTTCTTGTGACACTGGTGGAGCAGAAGGTCCGGCTTCCGGCGTTATCAATATCCAAAAATGCACAAAAAAGATCCAAATCTGCACAACAAGATCCAAAAATGCACTAAATTAGAACTAATCCCCACAAAAAATAATCCATGAAGATATGATATAAGAGTGACTGTATTTTTCCCTAAAATTTCTCCTTTCGAACGACTCGATTTATCCTCGACGAAGCTAGATATTCATGCTTGTAGCTCGAATTTAAATAATTAAACAAAAAGATATTGCAAACTATTCCTAGGACAAACAGGAAACCAACGAGGATTATATTATTTAAATTATCTCAGAAAGACATATTATGGAGCATCAAATAAAGAACCAAGGGACTACATCACAACACGAACCACGTTGGGACAAATAAATATTTATGGAAATATCGCCATATATTATTATTTTTTAATATAGCCAATGAAGTTTCAAGGTGACTGCAATAAATATATATAATAAATTAAATTCTCAAGCCCATTAAAGCATAGTGCCGAAAATAATAGGGGTTGGTCCTTGACCCCATCAAATTTACGTCTCGTCGTCCTATGTGAAATATAATTGTTGAACGATGAAATGAGGGCTTCAACTTTCCCCAACAATTCTTATGAAATCTCCATGTTTATTTATTTAGCATAAAGTTTGGAATTAATTCTATATAAACTAAAATTTATTAGGGTCGATAATTACACTTCGAAAGGCCATAACATAAATTCCGGAATATGCCTCGGAATTGAGTTCGACTCAAAATAATTAATTATTTGTTTAAATTAACGCGAGCTACAAATTTAATTTTTATTACAATGTATACTTGTCATGCTCTTCGATTCACCAAGTTTTTATTGAGCAGCGATGGAAAAGGGGATCGATTTTAAGATTCTTACTTGTGAGATAGTTTGCTTCTCAAGTTTAATATTTAGATGTCTCAAGACTAAAGTATAGTAAGTTCGTTTACGTTAGACTAAAGTTTGATAAAGCCTGTGAACTTTAAAGAATTTGATTAAAAAGTTCGAAAAACTCGATTTTAAAGTTAAATGGATTAAATTTTTATGGAAAAAAGGGAAAAAAATGGTATGAGGAGTTAAAAATACAATGAACATAAAATATGTTTTCAATTATACTCAAATTATATTTTATTTTACTATGTAAACTTTAAAAGTGCTTCCGTAATTAAAAAAAAACTTTTGGAACTGCCTCAATCGAAACATGGTGATGTCATCTTCATGATCACCATGAGTGACAGAGAGGGTTTCAAGTCTAAGAGTGAAAGTTGGAGTGAGAATTATGTGGAGAAATTGGAGGCGAGCATTGTGTTTTAGGGGTGATTTTGGGAAGTACATGTAACATTGTTTTGTGCAGATATGATGTTGATGAAACTCATTTAGGATTAGAAATAGGTCAAGAAAAGTTGGAATTCGATTCAATTGTTCATGTCTACTTCAATTTAAAGCAGTACTATTTATGAAAGATTCTTTTTAGACCTACACCAACTTTTACAATGAAGTAAGTCGAGTTTTTAATCAATGTTAAGAAAATTTGTAGCAATATAATTACATTATTATATTGCACATATTATAAGCCCATCGTAATTAAAAACTTGTGGCAAATATATCATAATATTCTTCGACACAACTAATATTAATATCACCAACACAAAAAGTACTACTATAGTTGAGAAAATAATTCCAAATTAGATAAATTCTATGTATGTATATGCTCTTCACTGTTAATGTTATTATAATATAACTAAATTTAACTAAAACTCAATTGATATAATAATTTATTTGCACAAATATTTAATGTAGCTAAAACAATTCAAATATCACGTTGTTGACAAAAATAACAAATAGAAAACTAAAAAATACAAATATTTATAGTGGTTCGAGGTAAGCATTACGTCCACTCCTCAAGCCTCCTCGGTGATGATTTTATTATGGTGAAGAAAATACTAAGTATGTAACAATAATTGACTAATACTATTGGTGTGGAGCAGGGCTATATATAGGGAAATATTTCTAATTACATAAGAAATATAAATCTAGATATGGTAAGATATATCTGAATGTGAATTTATCTCTAATAGATTTATTCTTATCCAAATCCATTATTGATAAGGATATAAATCTTGTCCAACAAGGAAATAAGATATACAACATATCTTTTCCATATCTATCCAACTCTAACAGCTCATCGAATTCCACGATCTACACGGCTTGACCCACTTTCATTAACATACAATCGACCAAGTCTCATAGACCCACTAGCGAACTACTTTTCGAGCTAGATATTGAGACTAATCCAACAATTCTCCATCTTAGGCTTAATATCACCTCGGCTTGGCACCTCCTCTTGAGTTCGACTTCAAAAGTTTGATTAGTTCCAAACTGTACTCAAACTTAGTACTTGGAACTGTTTTCGTAATCATATCTGCAAGATTATCGAGGGTGTTGACACCGGCTGCCACCACTTCTCTGATAAAGTGGAACTTCACATCCTTGTGTTTAGTTCTCTCATGATGAACATCATTCTTTGCAAACAACAAAACACCTTGATTATCACAGGATACCTTCATCTTTTCTTGATCAATCCCCAATTCGTTCATTAATACAAGGAGCCACAGACCTTCTTTAATCGCTTCGGTCAAGGCAATGTACTCCACCTCCGTCAATGATAAGGTAACGAACCTCTGCAAACTTGCTCTCCAACTAATCGCGGTTCCATACGATGTGAACACAAACTCGTCAATGATTTTCTCATATCCATACATCTTGCATAATTTGAGCTCAAACCATCATCCTGGAAGACTAGACCCTTTCCAACTCTTCCTCGAACATACCTGAGGATCCACTTCAGAGCCATCAAAAGCTCTTTCCTAGGTTCGGCCATAAACCTACTAACCATGTTGAAAGCGTAGGCAAGATCTTGTCTCGTACAGACCATAGCATACATCAATAAACCGACAACGCTTGCATAAAGATCACCTCTAATAAGCTTTCTTTCGTCCTTGTCGAGTTTCCCAACAACACTTAACTTTAAATGAGCTGCTAGCGGAGTGAGCATAGGCTTTACATCCTTCATTCCTTGCTTCTCATGAAACTTCATCAAGTATCCTTCTTGAGATAATGTGAGTCTTCTTCAAATATTGTCTCAAACTATTTCCATACCTAGGATCCTTCGAGCACAACCTAGATCCTTCATCTCGAACTCCTGACTCAGAGCATCTTTCAGTTTGGCTTTCCCTTGCTTATCTCGACTCGCTATCAACATATCATGCACATACAATAGTAGATAGATTCGAGTCTTCATATCTTCACCTCAAAAATATACACATGTGTCGTGTTTGTATCAAACAAAGTCCTACTGAATCATAAACTTGTCAAACCACCAATTCCACTGCCTTGAAGACTGCTTCAATCCATATAATGACTTCTTTAGAAGATACACCTTCACCCCACTACCGGCTTCCTTGAAACCCTCGGGCTGCGTCGAAAGGATCCTTCTCTCCAGCTCTTCATACAAAAAGGTGGTCTTCACATCCAATTGCTCCAGCTCCATGTCGTACTCAGAAACTAATGAAAAGAATAGCCTAATCGACCTCTGCTTCACTACTGCCACAACACCTCGCCATAATCCACCCCTACCCGTTGCATGAAGCCTCGAGCAACTAGTCTAGCCTTGAATCTAACCCTAGAAACCTCCAGCTTTTTCTTGAAGATCCACTTATAGTTAACTATCGATTGTGTCTCCTTCGGCTTATCCACCAACTCCCAGGTGTTATTCTTCTTCAAGGAGTCCATCTCCTCCTTCATGGCATCGACCCATTGGAGCCTCTCCTTAAAACTTATGGCCTCAGAATAACTCTTTGGCTCAGTATCATCGAGCTCTACCTCTTCCACCATAAAGAAGGCATATGCTACTACATCAACATATTCAAAACGAGAATGTTGAAGAAGGAAATCTAGCAATCTATGGAGACATCCAACGCATAACAGTAGTCAGCAGACAACAATCAGCAATCAAGAGAAATATCATAATGCCAAATATCAGAAGGATTACAAGTTACGAGAAGAACAACCCAACCAAAAGGATGGAATAATCATCATGAAGAAAAAGGGGTTCAGACCTACACATGATCCGTTCTGACAAGAGACGGCTAAATATAGATGCTACGCCAATCAGAGACGAAGGGACTTGAAGAGTCTTTGTCCACCGCAGAAAAATGAAGCATGCAGATAGGAGAGCATTCCATTTGAATCTAACGGATAAGATTCCAACGGCTGTTTGAATCTTCACCTATAAATAGGTGTCATCCTTACTTGATTAAAAGGTTCGCGACTTTGTACATACAAGAAATAACAAAAGAGATAAAACTAATTCTCTTTATCACGCGAACTCATCTGAGCTAAGTTCTTAATTGAAGCTTTTCGCAAGCTTTCATAATAGAAGCTCGTAGATCTGTGAAGATTCATCTTCAAAAGGTAACATTGGGATTCTCTCTATTCTAGAAAGAATCTAGCAGTCACTATTGCAGAGCAAGAGTGATTCGTACCGGCAAAGCCAACACAAAGATAGTTTCCGAGAAGAACTATAAACTCCCAGTAGTCGACGTCCAAGAAGAAGGGATGTTTGTCTTCACTCTAAGGAGCGACACCGGTTGAAGATAGGAGATCGAGGTGCTTGAATGTGTGCGCTGACCAAACGGAGGATCTGCTCAATGTTATAGATAAAGCCTGACCTTGTACTCATTCTTCTAGTGAAATTTTTAGTTAGAGGACTGGAGAGTGGACGTAGAACAATTGTTCGAACCATTATAAAAATCTTTGTGTCATTTACTACTTTGCTACGTTAATTTGCCTACTGGTTAAATCATTTGAAACTCAACTCACCAAGTGTTGTAGTATAAAATCCAATCAATCTAACGATTACACGAGCTAAAACATTTAGATAAACACTTGCTAAGTCGAGACCTTAGCAGGACACGTGCAAGATAAACATTAATACTTCCGCTGCATATATCATAACTCTGATCAGGGACCAACAAGTGGTATCAGAGCGGTTGGTCTTTACAGACTAGCTGCTTCTAGTCGCCAAAGACCAGATCAAGATTTTTCTTGCATATCTGTGTTTTTGTGTTTAGCTCAGGTTCAAGAAAATGGCGCACAACGCAAAGCTTCCCAAGTTTACTCCAGAATCCTATTCTACCTGGAAAAGAGGTCGATGATCACACTAATGAACGTGCATCCATAGATGAGACGAATGATCGAAGTTGGACCCATCAGGATCCAGAAGGTGAATACAAGGGTTGGAGAGAACATAGAAGGACCAGGCGTAATGGTGGATAAGCCACTTGAAGAATGGACTCAGGAAGATCGAGCCCGCGGTCTACGTCGCCATGGATCTCATATTAGATGCCTTGTCACCTACTCTAATGGCTGAAGCGTTAGAGTACAACAGTGCCAAAGAAATGTGTGATTTTCTCAGCACTCTGGACAAAGAATCCGACCAGATGAAGAGAAACAAGCTACAACAATGTGTAGACAAGTATGACTCTTTCTGTTTGATTCCAAGTGAAACCATCAAGGACATGGAGACAAGATTCAACAAGATTGTAGTTAAGTTAAAGAAGTTGGGAAGGACATATGAACTTCTTGACATGAATTCAAAGATCCTCTCAAGACTACCTAAGGAGGATTGGTTTGTCAAACTAACCAGTCTAAAGGACAAGGATTTGTCAAAAATCAGCACCAAAGACGTGTTCGCTCAACTAGAAGCTCACGAATGGGATATCGCCAGATTAACAAGAATGAGGCTATTCGCGCTGCAGTCAACATTGAAGAACCAATGGAAGGTGCTACATTCTTTGTGAAGAAAGATGGACAAAAGTGGAAGTCAAAGCGGCCATTCCACTCAGATCAACCTGCTCAGTCAAGTTCAGCAAAGGAGACACCCTCCACCTGGGGATCGCACTTCAAAGAAGATGAATGCTTCGTGAGTGAGCTGGGGGAACAAATGAAGAGACTTCAAAGGCTATTGCTGAAGGCAAAAGGGAAGAAAGAAGATCTCCAGCAGACTCAATTAACGGACAACAAGAACAACAAGAGAGCACCAAGAACATGCTACGAGTGCAATTCCCCAGATCACCTAAAGTTCAAATGCCCTAAGGTAGATCCAGAATAAAGGGAACAACTGAGAAAGCTGTTCGAAAGACGTGCATCGAAGGCGGTCACCAAAGCATTGCTGACAAGAACAGAACTACCAGACATCTCAGATTATGACGACGAAAACTACTCAAGATGAAGAGGATGTTCTAAGGGTGTTCATGGCAGAGATCAACGAAGAGCAGACAGGAGAATCAGCTTTAGCTGCTACAGCAAACCAGGTAACAAACTCTACTATGTCTATTGCTTCAATTTCTGATAATGTGCATGACACTGCAGATTCATGTTATTCAGAATCAGATAAGATAACTGTCGAATACTTGTTAAAAGAGTTTTCAAAAGTTCATGCATTAAAGCATATTCTAGTCAAAGAAAACTCCTCTCTGAAATCTCGAATTTCAAGTTTAACCAGTGAGATTGATAAATCTAGGTCAGCAGATGAGGAACTTTTGAAGTTAAAAACCGAATTCACCATCTTAAGCAGTAGTTATAATACCTTAAGACAAGAAATGATACTTTGAGAAGTAATCACTCCGTGCTAAATGCTTGTAAATGCAAATTTTCAAAAATCACGAGAGATTTAGATGATATTTTAAGTGTCCAAAGAAGTTCGAAGAACTATTTTGTAATAGGTTTTGATAGTGAAAAGTATCGCATCGTTGAATCAAGTAAGTCAAAGAAGATTACTTTTGTCCCAGCCTCTGGGAAGATTTAGCAGACTTCTAGGAAAGACACGAGGGAAAAAGCTAAATTAATTAAACAGCAGAAATGCTGGCAGACCAATATCTCTCAGCTGACTGCTCGACAAAGATTGAACTTTTGATCTACTGAGAAAAAGCCTGCAAAGTCAATGTATGTTACCCAGCAGACTATTCCACTTGCTAGGAAGGTTCATACAAATCCTAGCAAGGCTAATCAATATACTCAGACAGCAAGGAAGCCAGCATACAATCCAAGTAGAAGGAACACCTACTTGAGGCTAGAGTCTACTTCAAAATATTTTCAAAAGACAGTGACGGCTCAACACACTACTTCACATCCCTATATTAATTATAGAAATTATCCAACGGGAACGGAAGGGAGGTGAGACGTGATGACAAGAGAAACATCAAAATCACTAAAGTTTGGATTCCCAAGGGAATAATCTAGAAAACTAATCATGCAGGACCCGTTATTGATCGGGTACTGAAAATATAAGTTCTTTGTATTGCAGGATCAGGGTTCAGAATGAAGATTATCAAGAAAACTCAAAGAATGGATATTAGACAGTGGATGCTCAGGTCACATGACAGGAGATGAAGAGATCTTCACAGAACTTTGCAAGTTCCGAGGAGCCTCAGTCTCATTTGGTGATAACTCCAAGGCTAGAGTAATCGGAAGAGGATGCATCGAGCAAAATGGAATGTGAATAATCAACGTTGTCCTCATCGATAATCTCAAACACAACCTACTGAGAATCAGTCAGCCAAGTGAAAATGGATATATTGTTTCCTTCTTTGACACAGGTTGCAAAGTTGCGGATAGAACCACCAGTGAAGTAAATCTTAGAGTAATCTGAAAATGAGGACTCTACATTGCTGATTGGGAAAGTGGTCAACAAGTATCATGCTTCATAGCATTCAACAAGGAAGAAACAAACTGGCTATGGCACAAAAGGCTAACACATCTGAACTTTAAAACCATCCATTATATTGTTGGAAATAACATTATTGCAGGTTTACCTCAAGAAACCTTCAAGAAGGAAGGAATATGCAGAGCCTGTCAATAAGGAAAGCAAGCTACAGTGTCTTTCAATTCAAATCCAGAAAAGGCCACATCAAATAGAATCCTTGAGCTGTTGAACATGGATTTATTCGGCCCTGTGTCATCACCCACTGTAATTAACAAACTATATACTCTAGTTGTTATTGATGACAATTCCAGGTACACATGGGTGAAGTTACTCAAAAGTAAGGACGAAGTGAAAACTATCCTTTCGGAGCTGATAATTAGAGTTCAAAACGACAAGGAGCTCACGGTCAAAAGGATAAGATCCAACAACGGTACAGAAATTTGCAATGGAGAAAATAGACTTATGCGCCAATGTTGGGATAGGACATGAGATGTCCACTACATGAACACCCCAGCAGAACGGTTTGGCAGAAAGAAGGAACAAAACCTTAAAAGAAGCCTTGCGTACAATGCTTGACGATACGGATCTAAATTATAAATACTAAGGAGAAGCGGTAATGAATGCTTGCTACACGCAAAATCAAAGAGGATTGAATCTTCATTTCAACAAGACTCCCTATGAAGTATATCATGGTCGTAAGCCTTCTTTAGCTCATCTTCGCATTTTGGTTCACCATGTTATATCGAAATTAAGTACTTTTTTATCCTAAGGCCGATGAAGGAGTGTTCCTAGGATATGGACATCCGTCTCACAATGGATATAGAGTACTAAATAAGACTACCAAACTTGTAGAAATAACATGCAATGTTATTTTTGATGAAGCTACTTTAGTGCGCAGGACCATAAGAGGCCAAAGAGATGAGTTTCATGAAACCAATGAAGTCAATAGGACTTCGGGCTTAAATACTTTCGAAGCTGAACTAAATGATCCGAGTAGGTTGATGAATGAATCATCATCTCTACTGGAGCCCTTGACTGATCAATCGACAGTCAAGAGGGCCTGTGATGCAATCGGTAATGCTGAGGCCACCGTACAATCTCTCGAAGAGCTTACAGATCAACAGGGAACTAGAAGAGATAAGGTTGCTCAACTATCTGAGGATACCCAGAATGGCGAGAGATCTATTGATGACAATTATGCTGAAGACAACCAAGGGCAGACTGCTGCAGATAGGAGTACTACACCAGTAATACAAAGTCCAGCAGACAAAATTCCAGAAGACAATCCTCCAGCATAAGACGACTCAACAAGGGTAGCAGACAGCTTGGAGACTCTACAACTTGTTGATGTACTAGTTTCAGAAGAACCCATCGGACCATCCAGCAGACAAGTCATTCCTATAGAAGAACTTCAAAGACCCAAATGGCCGATCCAATCCGAACCAGACACAGTGCATTACTTACCTGCTTTATATCTCAACAAGAGCCTATCAAATTAGCAAAGACACTCAAATCAACAGACTGGATCAACGTAATGCAGGAGGAACTATCAGAGTTCACAATGAATCATGTATGGGATTTTGTCGATCGTCCAACACATCAATCAGTAATATGAACTAATTGGGTATTTAAGAATAAACGAGAACAAAATGGACTCATTATTCGCAACAAAGCCAGATTAGTTGCTAAGGGTTATGCACAGTGCGAAGGGATAGATTTTGAGGAAACGTTTGCTCCAGTAGCTCGGTTGGAAGCAATCGGATTATTTTTAGCATATGTTGCTCATCATCGGTTCACAGTATTTCAAATTGGACGTCAAGAGTGCATTCCTTAACGGCGAATTGAAAGAAAAAGTCAACGTGGAACAACCTCCAGGTTTCGAACGAGGAGACAAAATGTACAGACTAAGGAAAGATCTCTACGGAATAATACAAGCTCCAAGAGCGTAGTATGAAATGCTATCACAATTTTTGCTGAAAAATGGTTTCAAAAAATGGAAGATCGACATAACATTATTCTTGATCAAAGATGTTGAGGACATCTTGATTGACCAAATCAATGTGGATGATATCATATTTGGATCAAGAAACTTAGGTCTCTGCGAGAAGTTTGCTCAGCTTATGCAAACCAACTTCTAAATGAGTATGATGGGAAAAATGTCATACTTCCTAGGTCTACAAGTCCATCAATCAGAAGATGGGATTTTCATTCATCAGAAGAAGTATACAAAGGATCTCATCAGCAAATCTTGCCCAGAAAAGATGAAGAATCTGCAGATTCCCTTGATTACAACTTGTCAGATATCAATGGCTGAAGAAGGCGAATCCATAGATCCCACAGCATACAGAGGAATAATTGGATTACTACTATATTTGACAGCCAGCAGACCAAACATTTCATATGCTGTAGGAGTTTGTGTCAGATATCAAGAAAATCCAAAGAAGTCACATATGGAGTAGGCTCGAAGAATTGTCAGATATCTGAAGGGAACAGAATCTTTAGAAATTTAGTATCCCAAAGCAGAAGATCTCACACTCATAGGATACTTAGATTCTGATTTTGTAGGCTGCAGAATTACGAGCGGAACATGCCAATTCCTAGGTCATAAGCTGATTTTGGATTTAAATTTATTCTTCAAAATAAATCCATTTTCTTTGATAAACTTCAAATTTCTTTCGCTATTATTTAAATGAAGTTAGAAACTTGTTATTAAACCACTAAAACCCTTAGCGTGCAATGTTCGCACGTGGGTCTGTCGCATAGGCCCGGTTTGGGGGCGCTACAGAAGGTGGTATCAGAGCATAGGTTTTTATTGTGCTCGATACCGGAACCTCATTGTAATCGAGGTCTCCAAATTATTTGCATGCTTACTTCCTATTCCATGTTTCTTTCACTTTGTCTCTTACTTGGAATAATTGATCGAACCAAGCATGCATCGTTGTGATTTTTATCCTCGTTACCTTCTTGATTGTTGAATATTATCTTTTCTTCAACCATGTGAAATTACACCTTGTTCTCATTCGCTTCCTTGATTGTTAGATTGTTTCCTTTGAATCGAGCATGTTTAATTGTCTCTTATCTTCCTTATTCCCTTGAATATAAACGTGCTTGTTCTTGTTCCTTTTTCCTAAGCATGCCAAATTGTATTTTGTGATCGTTCCTTGACTTGACTTCTTCAAATTGAACATGCCTATTCTTACTCTATCTTCAATTGTTCCTTAGGATGTTAGTTCAAGCATATTTGATGATATTAATCCTACCTATTCATTCGATTGTTTCCTTTTTTTTCCAAGAAAACATGTTATTTGTCCTCGCCTTGTTGTTGAAATCCTTCATGATGCTTAGATTATTTCATCCATTTCTTTTAATTCGAAATAAGGATGTCCTTTTTATAAATTGTTGGCATGTCCTTTCCTAATCAAGTATGCGTAGTTGAAATTTCTTGTTCACCTCTTTGATTGTTGAATTATATTCATTTATCAAGCATGCTAAGTTGAACTTGCTTCTATTTGACCCGTTTGGAATCAAGCATGCACCCTTGTACCTCTTTGTTGACTTCCTTATTGTCGAGTGTATCATCTCTTCAAGCATACAAAATTATATTTTGTTCTCATTCGTTATCTAAATTGTTGATTGTTCCCTTCGAATCAAGCATGCTACTTGATTACTTATCTTCTTTGGTCTCCTTGAAAACGCAAACATGATATTCCTTATTCAAGCATGTCTAAATCGAAGCATGTCCTTTATTACTTCAATAAATTGTTTATGGTCATTATCTTCAAGCATGTTACATATTATAGTCTGCATTTCTTGAAAATCTATCACGAGAAGTTGTTTATTGAGCTCATGAAAGTTAAAATAGAGTATGCTATTCTTGTTTCATTGTTGATCGACTTGTAATTCCAAAAATAGATTTGTTATTTCACACCATTCCTCTATTAAATTCTATGCCATAAAAGATCATGCCTTGTTTCTTGGGAGGTATGAAAATCCTTTGAAAAATCATGCCACTTTCGAAAACCTACCATGCATGGTGTGCCAATATTCTTTTCTTGATTAATTTCAACTTGTTGGCTTTGAGTTTCTATTATTAAATCGAAAATTTTAAGAGTTTGAGATTCCCACAACGCCCCACACCATCACCGCAATCAAGGTACGCCACTTGAACTTTGTGTATTTGGTTAAATCAAAAGCATCCTTAGAACATGAGTTGAAAAGTTTGATTATGAATCACATGATGGCAAGATTAGCCAAGAGAGATGATGATATGATGAGATTGTGAAATGAAGCATGAGATATGAGAATATAATGACAATGCTAAGAGCATGCTTTAAAAATTTGAGAATAAGAGAATGATGTTATGCACTTCTATGTGAATTTGTTGATTATTTGAAGTGGAAAAAAAATTGCATGAAACCCATGAGAAATTGATTATGTGGAATGATTACTTGATTATGTGAAGTGTATGAGAATTTTGAATGCATTAGGAAATTGTTGGAAGTATGATGTAGTTCTAGGTATAGTTAATTAGGATCTTGGGGTTTGCTAGTTTTATATTAGGTTTTAAGTATAGGTGATACGAATTATATTATAACCACATATGTATGTATATACTTGTAGTGGGAACCACTACACCTCAATGTTAAACATCAAACGCTTTAATATTGTCTTATTGTATTACTAGACTTGTTATTTTTTTAATACGAAGGATTAACCTTACTATGCTCTAAACCGCACGTCGTTTAGGACCGTTTTAGGAAAGGGAGTTCGCGAAGAAACCCGTGGAAGAGTTACGTTGGATAATTACCTTAATACGGACAACACGATGGTGTCTATCGTAAGCACTTTGGTGAAGAATGTACATTAGGAATTTGAAAAATAGATACAACTAATATATATAAAGAGAATTAACTTGAGTAAATTCCAAACACCCTACCATACTTGATAATCCTCGGAATAATTCAGTTTTTGGATGTGAGAAATAAGAGGAATTAGACACAGGAGGTGTTAAGGCAAGAAAAGTACCTCCCAACCGGCCAGCGCCGCGTGCGCCGGCAGAGAGCAAGTTCAACGGCCAAATGCCGCGGTCAGGCCGTGGTTGACCACCGCGGGCGGCAACAAAGAGTCGAAAACAAGGCTAAATGCAGCGGTGGAGCACCGTGGGCGGCGACAGAAGGTGGGGACCGCGTTTCACTAGCAAACCAACTTTCAGCACTTCCAGATTTCAACAACCAACTTAACGAAATTTTAATAATTAATCTACTCTGTAAAATGATATGATTTTAATACAGATTACAAATTAACATGGCTGAAACTGATATTATGAAAATCAGATTTTTCCAACGTCCAAAAATAGGTTTTTAAGGTCGTGCAAATTAAACTGCCAAAATCTGCAACACATTATTCAAATGCTTCAAACTCGAGTTGCACAACTCCGATTCATGCGAATCCAAATTCCACAGATTCCTAACTTGTTCTAGTTTATACAGTTCGAAAATAAACCCAATCCATCCATCACAGAAACAGCCTTGCTCATTTTAATCTATGTCCAAAACAGGGCATGCTCCCAAATTTCATTGACACATGATTTCTCAACATAGATGCCATTATCTCATCCCCAATGTGCAGTTAACAAGATCCTTCGTGAAGTTGGAGGAATGAAATATAGGCGAAGCAAGAATCGCTAAACACCGGAATGAATGGATAATATATATATTGAAATGCATAGTAATATACTATGTAAGTGTGTGCCGAACCTTAAAAAGGAATGGCTAATTGGGGCCTCGTTGGGTGGAATGATAAATTTTATATCCCTCAAAAGGGAGTGCAAAGCACGCAACTACAATAGAATACTATAAGTACATAGAGTCATATGATAGAATGACATCGTGAGTCAATGGTTTTTGTGAAATGAGAAATGATTGATCTTGGCATAATTGTGCGTACCACCTAAAGTGGATGCTTGTTTAAATGAGGTATAGTGAATGAAAATGTCTTACAATGATTTTATGTGAGGTCGGAATGAGACCACTCGAATATTAGTATTTAAGATCAAAGTTTCATAATTTAGATTTCTAGGATGCCACCCAGAGGACGCCCACGTATAAGGCCATTAAATGAAATTGGTGAAGAACGAGAAGAAATGGAGGCACCAGCGCCACCTCCACCTCCAAGAAAAATTGGAGAGACATTCGCACAAAAAAAAAAAACCGCCAACCTATGATAGTTCTGAAGGCCCAGAAAAAGCTGCCATCTGAGAAAGAAAAATAGAACGAAACATCCGCTTCTTCGAATGCACTCATGCATAGAAAATGATTTGTGTACCCTACCAGCTGCAAGGTTAAGCAGACTACTGGTGGGAAAGTCATATAAGTACTTTAACTGAGGAACAAGCTGCCGCCCTCACTTGGGAAGATTTCTAGGTATGATTGTATGAGAAGTACATCCCCGAGACTTACAGGATCGAAATGGAAACAAAGTTCCTAAATCAGAAATCGGGACATGATTCAGTCAAAAAAAACATATGACCGCAAATTCTACGCCCTGTCGCGCTATGCGCCTGACCGAATTGACACAGATATCAAGAAATCCAAGAGATTTTGGTTTGGATTAAGGTAAGAAATCCAAACATGCCCTAGCTTGCTTGGAAAAACTAACTTACAAAGCCGCGTTGCAACGAGCTCTAACAGCTGAGGCAACATTGCCTAAGCATGTGAATGCACAAGCCTTTTCTAGTTAGCAACCTAGGCAGGATCAAAAGCGTAGGTTTGAACAAGTGCAATGTCGTGACTTCAGGCTGGACCATCGATCACAGAAAAGATAATGCCAAGGAGAAATCACGTGGGAAAGGAATGCCCGACAAGGGCCACTACCTGTTATCACTGCGGAAGGATACCGTTGATATGACAACCTAGTTAACTATACCCACAATCTCCAGAATTAATAAGGGAATCAGACTGGGAATAGACGAAATAGGCCACCTCCGCTAAGGAGAGACGCATCGCAGAATCAAACTAAGAACCATACACCTCGACCAAACCGTCAAGGAATAGCGTTTTTCATAACGCAAGGAACCGAGAAAGAGAACATGGAAAACCTCATAGGTATTTATACGATCGTAAATATACCTGTCATCATACTATATGATACTAAAACCTCGCACTCATTCATTTCATAAGCACACATAGAGATGTTAAGTTTCAGAAGCAAGACTAAAGAGAATACACAAGATGTTGTAACCCCACTGGAGAATCGGCCCGATAACACGTTGTAACATGCATTTATGAACTTAACTAGGAACGAATCCCATTGTGATTGATAATTCGGACGTCATAGAGCTAGCCAAAATCGACATCATTCTCAGAATAAACTGGTTGATTGAACAACAAGTCGCGATAGATTACAAGGAGAGCAAAACCTCGTTCAACAACCCTAGTGGAAGAACCACTAATTTCAACGGCCTTAGTAGGAAGAAATGAATACCTATAGTATCAACGTTACACACGATTAGGTAAATGAGGAAAAAAGGGAGCTACGCCTACTTAGTTTGTTTAGAAAGCGACAAACAAAAAGATGAAAACATTCGGAACGTATCGATAGTGCGAGGATTTGAAGATATATTTCCAGAAGAGCTATATGGAATGCCTCCCAACTGATAATTAGAATCTACAATAGAATTCGAACTAGGAAGCCACCACCGCATCAAAAACACCCTATAGGCTAGCAACGATAGTTTTGCAAGAACTGAAAGTTCAAACCACGAGAACTCCTAGATCTTGGATTCATAAGACACACTGTCCCACTCGGAGGAGCGTCACTACTGTTCGCAAGGAAGAAAGACAGATCGTACGCACGTGCATCGATTAGCAAGAACTCAACAATTTAATGCTGAAGAATAAATAACTTTTGCCTATAACAGATGATTTATTCAACAAACTAAAAGGAGCCGGCATATTTTGAAAATCGATCTCAAATCGGGCTACCAAAAGCTGAAGATGCGACAACCTTTTGTATGAGATACAAACACTACAAGTTCACCGCGATGCCATTTCAATTAGCAAACGTGCCCAAAGTATTCATAGACCTAATGAACGGAGTCTTCCACCCATATTTGGATCGACTCATCGTAGTATTCATAGACGATATCTTGGTTTACTCCGAAGGAGAGCAAGAGCATCGAGAGCAGAGGAGCAATACGCCAAGATCAACAAGTGTGCTTTTGGCTAAAAGAAGTAATTGCTTAGGACACGTCGTCTCTAAAGAAGCGATAAAATAGAATCTGAACAAAGATCCAAGCGACTCAGGAATGGAACTCACCGAAGAACCTGAATGAAATGCGGAGTTCCCTAGGATTGGTTGGCTGTTATCAACATTTTATCGAAGGATTCTCTAAGATAGCGAGACCGACGACTCAACCACTGAGAAAAGTTTCAAAGTACTAGTGGACCAAAGCTTGTGAGAAAAGCTTTCAAACGTTCAAAGAGTTACTAACCCCTGCATCTATATTAACCATACCCAAAGATGGGAAAGACTTTGAGGTCTACACGGACAATTCGGAGAATGGTGTAGGACGCATGCTAATGCAAGGCGAAAGAGTGATTGCCCAGGCTTCTCGGCAGTTAAGGCCACATGAGCTCAACTACCCGACTCGTGATCTAGAACTCACTATCGTAGTACATGCTCTAAAAATATGAGGACACCACTTATATGGTGCTAAATGTGCAATCTACACTAACCACAAGAGTTTGAAATACTTCTTCGAGAAGAAGGAGTTGAACTTGAGACAAAGAAGATGGATGGAATTAGTCAAGGATTATGACATAACCTTCCATTACCATCCGATTGGCAATGTCAAAAGTCAAAAAAGGCTACGCGAAAGTAGTGTGCTTGATGGCAACCGAAAGTCTAATAAGAGAATTCGAGAAGTTGAACCTCAAAATTATTATCTCAAGCAATGCAGGAGAAATAGACCTAGCAATAATGACTATAGTCCTTGATCTAAGACAAAGGATAATAGAAGCTCAATGACAAGTGAGCAACCTGAGAAGATTCTAACAAGAGTTCGACTGAGAAAATAAAAAGGTTTCATAGAGAAACCAGATAGTGCCTTGTACTTCAAGGCAAAAATTTGTGTTTCGGAAAATGAGGAAACAAAAAAAATAAAAATCTTGAGAGAGACGCACGATACCCCGTATGTCTCACATTCGAAAGGCAACAAAATGTATCAAGATTTGAATCAATCCTTTTAGTGTGAAGAAACGAAATGAGACATAATCGAATATGTCAAGAGTTGCATAACCTGTCAACAGGTGAAAATGCTACATCAGAGTGGCGCAACGGAAAGTCAAAACCCGTGGAAATCCCCAAGGGGAAGTAGGAGCACATAACCATTAACTTTGTAATGAATTTACCCAGGTCACCGAGGAATAATACGAGCATATCAATAATCGTAGATAGTTTGACTAAAAGCGCTCATTTCATACCGATACAGGCCACTTGGAGCTGAAAAGTTGGCACAGATCTACATGAAAGAAATAATTCAATTTCATGGAATACTCGAGTTCATCACTTCCAATAGAGATGCTAAATTTACTTCCCGATTCTGGATCAGTTTACAAAGAGATTTTGGAACTCGACTAAAATTTTAGCACAACTTATCACCCGCAGTCCGATGGACAATCGGAGAGGACGACTTGAGTCATAGGAAATATATTAAGAACTATAATGCTAGACCTAGGGTTAAATTGAGAACAAGTATTGTCATTAATCGAACTCTCTTACAATAATAACTACCAATCAACCATCAAAATGCCATTCGAAGCGTTATACGGTAGATAGTGTAAATCACCCCTTTATTGGGATGAATTTGGCGAAAGAAAAGCATTAGGACCCGAAGAAGTCAAAGGTGTAACCCAACCCGTCAAAAAAATCAAGATGAGGATAAAAGGGGCTCAAGATTGACAGAAGTCGTACGCCGACACTCGATGATGCAAATTAATGTTCGAAATTAGTGACAAATTATACTCGAAAGCATCACCCTTGAAATGAGTAACACGCTTCGGAATGCAGGGGAAATTGAACCCGAAATTTATAGGACCGTTCGAAATATTAGAGAAAGTTGGTTGCATTGCTTACCGGCTAGCCTTAGCGCCTAGGATAAGCGATATTCACGAAATTTTCCCACTTGTCACAACTTCAAAAATATGTCCACGATTCGAGACACGTTGTTGGTCCCGGTTTATCAGGGTATAACTTGGCAGCGGAAAATGTGTTAGTTCGTTTCTTGCACTCTGCTGGTTACTCAGCTGACTGGGACCTTGTCAGCTGGTAAGTCAACTGGCACTATGAGTACTCAGCTGACTGGCGACTGGCTGGTCAGCTGGTAGCTCAAGACTTAGAATATCTTAGACTTGTTTGCACAGTTATATCAGTTTTCAGATATACACCAGCACTTGA
>JAPKLW010001210.1:195028-205618 GCA_026898455.1 Plectranthus barbatus
CTATAACCCACCTCAAACCACCTCAAATCGCCACCATCTTCCACCAAACTCACCCCCACACTCTCCTCTACCTAAATATCAAGAAAGCCCTATCATATTCTTACATGGAAGATTCGACCTAGGCTGCAAATCGAAGATCCATGAAGCCATGAAGTAGATCTAGAAGGCTACAAGTGATTGGAAGCAAGAAGGAAGCAAAAAGGGATGCTAGGAGCCATTTTTGAAAATCTTGAGAAGGGAGCTCAAAATCTGAAATTAAAACCTTCAAGTAACTCTTATCTACCCTCTTTAGGACCTCCTCTACATATTTAAGAGCTTGCATGTACGATCAAGAAACCCCTAGTCGATTATTAGCTCATATGATGAAGTAGGGTTCATAATATTCATGTTTGATGGCCAATATTGACTATGTTGTTGTTTATTGATGGTATATTCCTTGTATGCATGATATAGCTTGATATTTATGTTATAGGATCATGATATAAAGTGTTTGATGTCTGAAATTGAACATATATTATAGGATCATGATATAAATATGTTATACTTGAATGAGTTAGGAAGATTTTGGCATTGGTTTCATGTCAAAATGTTATGCGGTTCGAAAGTTATGCACTCTGCGAAATTGTGTGTCATTCTGTGTCGCATTTTGAAAATAGTTTTGAAAACTGCACTTAAACATTTCATAAAAGTCTCAAATTTATTTATAGGTCTTAGACACATCATAGAGTCTGCTTATGAATTTTAAAGTCATTATCATGTGTATTTTAGTCACAATCAATTTTTAAAGTTGCACCCTGTTTTCAGACCGTAGTAAAAACGTTCAGGAAATCTGATCTCCCCCAGCTTATATCTCCCAAACGGAAAATGATTTTCATAAACCATCAATTGGAGCATACTCATACAAAAATCAAGTTTCTTCATGTAAAATTTCATGTCTTAATTACCTGTATATTTAATTCGACATTGTTTTGAAAATGACATTATCTAGAATGCATAAATGGGAGTCTTTTAGGTACAAGGTCATAAAGTACTTTTAAACTGCATCCGATTATTTTCCTAAACTTCATTACCACATTTTCAGAAATATAGAATATTTCAAAATTATTTTACATAATTATCAATCATTTATATGCATTTAATTATAGGACTTAAACATGTTAGAGAGTCTCATCACATACACCTTAAAACAAAATATGAAAGCCACAAGAAATTATATGGTGAGTCTATAAGCATGTAAATGGTCAAGGAAGTCTAGAGGAACTCATATAGTACTTGGTACATAATTATCAAGCATGTTGATTAAATTGAAAGAGCATGATGTATACAAGCCTACTTGTTTAATAAATCCTAGCAAGCAACATGATGTATACAAGCCTACTTGTTAAATAAATCCTAGCAAGCATGATTATATGTTGAGCCTAAGTATGAGGCAACTACTTGAAGCATGCTAAATGAATTAGAGGAATAATCACTTATGTGAAGCATGCATGAAGTTAAGTGTACAGACCTAATAATTTAGTGTTATAATCTAGGTGTTGGTGGTTGTGGCAAAGAAGCATCAACTAAAGGTACAAAGTGATCAACTAGCATAAACCATAAGGTGGGCACTACTTTATCCTATTTCCTTTTTGTTTTTCTTTTCAAATTGGTTTTCCAAAGTAGAAAATAAATGCTTTTGTTTTTTTTAAAGAAAGCATGCTACACCGCAAAAAAAATATTTTGGTACCTTATGATTGGTATGAAATGAATTGGTGGTTGTTGAATGATTAATTGGAGATGTGATGGATCGGGGAAGTGGCTACCCCAGTGGTATTGTAAGCTTAATGCATTAGCCCGGATAGTAATAAGACTACAGGATAGGTAAGGGTGATGAACCTTGCCGGGTAGATAGGAGTGGCCACTCCTATCTTACCGTATTTGATTATGTGAAATCTTGATGAGCATGTTATGTTGGAAATATTGGGAAAACGATTATGTGGTACCTAAATGAGTGGAAGCTTCCAAGTGAGGAAAATGTTTAGTGCATATACATGATGATTTCAACAAAAACTTGTATTATGCATGAGTGTGCGGTGTTATCATGATATATGTATGTAATCAGTTTTTGGGACACCGTGAACACTGGGTACGCGGAGTTCTCAGCCCCTGTGTGTGTTTTTCCCCACATGCAGGTACAAGGTGATGGCGGTGGCGGCGGCGTTGTGGTAAAAGTGGGATGAAGACAATAAAATGAAATCTCATTATTATGTAATCTTTTATGTTATCTCAAACTCCCTTCCCCCTTGTTTGGCATGAGATTGTCTTTTGGCATGTCAATTTGAATCCCATGAAGTTGTCGAAATTGTAAACCCATTTGAAACTTTTACTTGAATTTCTTTGATTTTTGAACCCATTATGGCATGATCTACTTTGATTCTTATGGCATATTTTCCTTGGTGACTAATTTGATTTGATGGTCATTTGGTATCGAGACACAAGGGCTATGTCTTCATACATAGTACCCATCTAATTGTTCATGTTGTTTAACTGTCTCCAAGTCGTACTTGGCGTGAGACCCGCGTGGAGGTCATTATTTGAACTCCATTGTTACTCGTTGTTCACCACGCATTAATTGTAAACACTTCGTAATGCTTCCACTATACTTGGTCTTTTGTTTATCATTTGGATTTAAATTTATTCTTCAAAATAAATCCATGTTCTTTGATAAACTTCAAATTGCTTCCGCTATTATTTAAATGAAGTTAGAAAATTGTTATTCAACCACTAAAACCCTTAGCGTGCATTGTTCGCACGTGGGTCTGTCGCATAGGCCTGGTTTGGAGGCGCTACAAAAATTACGTAATTATTTTGCACATATTATAAGCCCATCATAATTAAATTTTACGTAAATATAGCATAATAATTCTTCGACACAACTAATATTAATATCACCAGCACAAAATGTACTACTATAGTTGAGAAAATAAATCCAAATTAGATAAATTCTATGTATGTATATGCTCTTCACTGTTAATGTTATTATAATATAACTAAATTTAACTAAAACTCAATTGATATAATAATTTATTTGCACAAATATTCAATGGAGCTAAAACAATTCAAATATCACGTTGTTGACACAATAACAAACAGAAAACTAAAAAACACAAATATTTATAGTGGTTTGAGCGTAAGCACTACGTCCACTCCTCAAGCCTCCTCGGTGATGATTTTATTATGGTGAAGAAAATACAAAGTATGTAACAATAATTGAATAATTGTATTGGTGTGGAGCAGGGGTATATATAAGGAAATATTTCTAATTACATAAGGAATATAAATCTAGATATGGTAAGATATATCTAAATGTAAATTTATCTCTAACAGATTTATTCATATCCAAATCCTATACTGATAAGGATATAAATCTTGCCCAACAAGGAAACAAGATATACAACATATCTTTTCCATATCTATCCAATTCAAATAGCTCATCGATATAACGACCTACACGACTCGACCCACTTTCGTTGACATACAATTGACCAAGTCTCATAGACCCATTAGGTAACTACTTTTCACGATAGATATTGAGACTAATCCAACAATTCTCCATCTTAGGCTTAATATCACCTCAGCCTGGCACCTACTCTTGAGTTTGACTTCAAAAGTTTGATTAGTTCCATACATTACTCAAACTTAGTACTTAGAACTGGTTTCGTAATCATATCCGCACGATTATCTAGGGTGTTGACACAGGCTACCAATACATCTCTGATAAAGTGGAACTTCACATCCATGTGTTTAGTTCTCTCATGATGAACATCATTCTTTGCAAACTTCAAAGCACCTTAATTATCACAGGAAACCTTCATCTTTTCTTGATCAATCCCCAATCCGTTCATTAATCCAAGAAGCCACATACCTTCTTTAATCGCTTCGGTCAAGGTAATACACTTCACCTCCGTCAATGATAAGGCAACGACCATTTGCAAACTTGCTCTCCAACTAATCGCGGTTCCATACAATGTGAACAAACTCGTCAATGATTTTCGCATATCCATACATCTTGCATAATTTGAGCTCAAACCATCATCTTGGAAGACTAGACCCTTAACAATTGTTCCTCGAACATACCTGAGGACCCACTTAAGAGCCATCAAAAGCTCTTTCCTAGGTTTGGCCATAAACCTACTAACCATGCTGAAAGCATAGGCAAGATCAGGTCTCGTACAGACCATAGCATAGATCAATTAACCAAAAACGCTTGCATAAAGATCACCTAATAAGCTTTCTTTCCCCCTTGTTGAGTTTCCCAACAACACTTAACTGGAAACGAGCTGCGAGCGGAGTGAGCATAGGTTTTACATCCTTTATTCCATGCTTCTCAAGAAACTTCATCAAGTATCCTTCTTGAGATAATGTGAGTCTTCTTCAAAGTTTGTCTCAAACTATTTCCATACCTAGGATCCTTCAAGCACAACCAAGATCATTCATCTTGAACTCCTGACTCAGAGCATCTTTCAGTTCTGCTATCCCTTGCTTATCTCGATGCACTATCAACATATCATACACATACAATAGTGGATAGATTCGATTCTTCATATCTTCACCTCAAAAATATACACATGGATTGTGTTTGTATCAAACAAAGTCCTGCTGAATCAAAAACTTGTCAAACCGTCTATTCCACTGCCTTGAAGACTTCTTAAATCCATAGAATGACTTCTTTCGAAAAGATACACCTTCACCCCACTAGCGACTTCCTCGAAACCCTCGGACTGCGCCAAAAGGATCCTTTCCTCCATCTCTCCATACACAAAGGTGGTATTCACATCTAATTGCTCCAACTCCAAGTCGTACTGAGCAACTAATTACAAGAATAGCCTAATCGACCTTTGCTTCACTACTGTCGCAAACACCTCGCCATAATCCACACCTACCCATTGCATGAAGCCTCGAGCAACTAGTCTAGCCTTGAATCTAACCCTGGAAACCTCCAGCTTCTTCTTGAAGATCCACTTATAGTTAACTATCGATTGTGTTTCCTTCGACTTATCCACCAACTCCCAGGTGTTATTCTTATTCTAGGAGTCCATCTCCTTGACCCATTGTAGCCTCTCCTTAAAACTTATGGCCTCGGTATAACTCTTTGGCTCAGTATCATCGAGCTTTACCTATTCCACCATAAAAAGACATATGCTACTACATCAGCATATTCGAAACAAGTGGGAGGTCTTATTTGCCATTGTTCCCAATCTCGAGTGAGATTATAATCTCGAAGCGCACCTGACCCTCGAACCACCTCGGTCTCGCCATCCACCTGTGGTGCACTCTTCAACCCACTAGTCTGCTCCACCTCAATCTCAGCAACTAATCTATTCCCTTCGACCTTGTCCGACTAGTCCTATTCTTCGAGATAACTAACTTTTTTTTGAGAATATTAGTCTGCTCCTCGGCCCCTTTATCAAGATCTCCTACCAGCTCCTCCTTGAACGTCACATCCCTACTAATGATGCACTTTCTTATCTCCAACTCGACACACCATAACTTGTACCCTTTAACACCTTTGGGGTACCCGATAAATATGCTTTTCAATGCCCACCTCCCTAGGTTATCTTCTTTGATATTTGCATAAGCTACGTAACCAAAAGCTCAAATGTTGCTAAAATCCAGAGGATGACGAGACCATACTTCTTCTGGTGTCTTGAAACCTTATGCAGTCAAGGAGCATCGGTTTATCAAATAAGGTGCAGTAGTCACTGCTTCCGCCCAAAATGACTTGGTAACTTCACACATAACAACATATAGCTTGTTGTTTCCAGCAATCTTCGATTGTACTTCTTCACCAATTCGACCTACTGAGGTGTTTCAGCCATTGTCTTATGCCTTGCAATACCGTGCTTTGAAAGTTACCACTCAAACTCCTTCAAGCAATACTTAAGGCCATTGTCAATTCGTAGACTCTTCACCTTCCTTCCAGTTTGATTATTGATCAGCACTTTCAACTTCTTGAAGGTCTCTAAAGTTTCAATCTTATTCTTCCAGACGTAAACTCACACCTTTCCCAAGTCATCATCAAAGAGGCTCATGAAGTGCCTCG
Source organism: Plectranthus barbatus (assembly GCA_026898455.1). Taxonomy (NCBI): domain Eukaryota; kingdom Viridiplantae; phylum Streptophyta; class Magnoliopsida; order Lamiales; family Lamiaceae; genus Plectranthus; species Plectranthus barbatus. Next base: position 201,111 of record JAPKLW010001210.1, read on the forward strand.
CTCCTTCATTCGAATTGACCCTTGAAGTTCCCCATAGATCCGAGTGGATGTAGTCCAAATTTCCTTGAGCTCTTTGTCCACCAACTCCAAACTTTACCCAAAGAGCTTTCCCATAGATGCAATTCTCACACAAATCCTAACTCTATGATATTATCCCCGAGCAGTAGATCTTGCTTTGATAAATCATGTAGCCTCCTCTCACTAAGTTACCAAGTCTCCTTTACCACAATACTGACTTATCAATCATTAGAGTGTAAATTCCATTCCTTCGAGCCCCCTTCATCAAACCAAGATCATTTGCAAACCTTCAAGGTCCCAGCTTCCATCTTGATTGTATAACCCAGTTCATCGAGCATCCACAAACAGATCAAGTTTCTCTTAAGCTCCGGAACATACCTTACACCTGAAATTACACTTTCTGTATTATTGTGAATCATAATCCTCACGGAACTCATTCCAACCACCTTGCATGGTTTATGGTTACCCAAAAGAACAATCGAGTTCTCCAGCTCCTCGAACCCTTCGAGACATGACTTGTTAGGTGTTATGTGGAATGTACAACCTGAATCCAATATTCATTCCCTCTCTGAGCGCTAATTCAAAATCACCAATGCCTCTCCAGAGTCATATTCCTGCTCTGCAACATCTATATCCGCTTTCCAGACAATCTCTTTTGATATGTCCCTCCTTTTGGCAGAGAAAGTACCTAACCTTCGACTACGCCTTTGGCTTTGACCTCGACCTCGACCTCAAACTTCCCCTATTGGAGTTCCTCATCTCCGGTCTTCCTTGAGCCACCAAGCCTTCTCCCTAATAGTTATCCTGCTCCTCGTTCTTCTCATTTAACTCATTTGAACTTAGCGCAGATTGAACCTCATCCATGGTCAATGACTCTCATCCGTAAATTGAGGCTTCTATGCAATTTGAATAAGTATTTGGCAACGCACTCAGCAACATCAACGATTGATCCTCATCATCTATTAACAAATCAATATTTGCCAGACCGAGGATCAACTTATTGAACTAGTAGAGCTGCTCGTTCATCGGTATTCCCTCTTTCATCTTAAACAAATACAGCGACTATTTAAGATAGAGCCAATTCTGCAGGGACTTCTTCATATATAAGGATTCAAGTTTGGTCCATACTTCCGCTGCCGTCTTCTCCTCTGACGCCTTCCTCAGCACACCGTATCTCCTAGACTTTGCACCTTCGCTAGTGTATCTTTCTTCTGTTGCTCCGTCATCGTGTTAGGTAACCCACCCTCTCCCTTCAAGGCACCGTCCAGGTCTTGCAACACAAACAACGCTTGTATCTTCAACTTCAACAAATCATAATCATTTGATCTGGTGAAGCACTCCACCTCAAACTTGGTTGAACCCATTAAAATCCTTCTTTCATTTTCACCGCACCAATTTGTTGTGAATTGAAGCAATTGCAGACACAAATAACAAACATAAAACTAAAGAACACAAATATTTATACTGGTTCGAGTGTAAGCTCCACGTCCACTCTTCAAGCCTCCTCGACGATAATTTTACTATGGTGAAGAAAATACAAAGTATGTAACAATAATGAACTATTACAATCTGTTGGGAGCAAGGGTATATGTAGCAAGATATTCCTAAATACATAAGGAATATAAATATAGATATGGTAAGATATATCTAAATCTAATCTATCTCTAATAGATTTATTTCTATCCAAATCCTGTACTGATTGAGATAAATCTTGTCCAACAAGGAAACCAGATATACTCCATATCTATCCAACTCGAACAGCTCATCGAGTTCCTCCACCAACATGGCTAGACCCACTTTCTTCAGCCTACAATCGACCCAATCTCATAGACCCACTAGCAAACTACTTTTTGTGCTAGATATTAAGACTACTCCCACACACGTCTACATAAGAAAATGTTCTTGTATATAAAAATTCTTCAATTTTTTTAAATAATAACTGGCAGTTCCAATTAGATTAAATATCATTTGTCCCAATTTTATCTCGAATTATAAGATCTAATGTTAAACATTATTAGTTTATATATTTCAGGATTTCAAACTAAATATGGAAGTTGTATCATTGTTTTTATACAAATTAAGATAGGAAAATTACAATAAATGCAACGGGAATCCATCCTTTTTCTTGATGAGCTCGATGGAGGAAGTCCAAATTCAAATCCTGAAACAATAAATTAACAAATATGCTCAATTTCGAATAAATTATAAAACTATAGTTAATTATGCAATTTGAATGTCAGATCAACCCTTTCATGAGAAAAAACTGAAACCAAACATTTTTGTAAGAAACTATAATGCATCATAACCTATTACTAGAATGTAACGAATCCGAAAATGTAATATAAATTCTAATATTTTTTAGTAGTTAGATATATATGAAGAAAAATAAAATATTTTTGCATAATAACCCTTATTAAAAACTAGTATTTCACCCGTGCGCTGCACGAAATAATTAAATTTAGTTATTGTAAAATCTAATATGTGTATCAAATATTATTTTATGATTTTAATTAATAAGTCAATATCACAATATAAGTGAAGTACGTTGACACTTTCCGAAATTAATTGAATCATTAATGATCAAATTTACAAATGTGGATATTTCACTAATTGAAATACCACTTATGTTAAATTTTAAAATAATAGGCGATACAATTGAAAAATTATTGAGATAGATTGAACATGGTGCTTCATTCCAATTATCCGCGAAATGAAATTGAATCTTCAATAAATTATAGTAATTGTTGATAAAACACACACTATTCATTTTAACAACTAATTTATATTTGTAAGAAAGAATTTATCAATTGTCTAAATATATAATTTGTAATTTGTCATGCTTAAATTTTGTCTTTAACTTAATATATAAGTCGAAGCTTGAGAGTTACACATTGCTGATTAATTCGACCTAGTTTATATAATGGGTTGACATATTAGATTAAAAAATAAATAATGAATATACGAAATATAAAAATTTGATCATAATGTATTTTATAAATAGAATTATAATATTTAATGTGATCAACTAAATAATCTATACCAAGATACGTTTTTAGAAATTTAAATTTAATTTATTAATCAATCATAATTAATCTAAAAATCAAGTCCACAATTTTCTTTGCAAATAAAAATAACTTATACTGTTTTTATAAATAAAATCATTTTAAAACCAACTTAAAATAAAATATTTGAATGGTTAAAATATTGAAATATTACAAAAATAAATCTTATCAATAGTTTTAATTAAAAAAATATTATTTTTTATGCATAAGGAAAAATTAAGATTTGTTATACTTAAGTCTAATTTTTAAATAATTAAGTAATAGGTCTAGCACATATTAATAATACGTGCTGATTATTAATTTAAATTTTGAGGAAGTAAATATAAGTGAATATTCAATCTTAATTTTAGTTCATAAATTAACAGATTTTATTATTTTGATAAATAAGATAAATAAAATAAAATAATAATAATTTCAATATATTTTTTTTTGCGGGAACAGATATGGTGACTTCTTTGCGGCTCCGCTGAAGGCCCTGCTTCTTGTGACTCTGGTTGAGCAGAAGGTCCGGCTTCCGGCGTCGGACAATCAAGATCCAAAAATGCACAAAAAAGTTCCAAAAATGCACTAAATTAGAACTAACCCCCCAAAAAAAATAATCCATGAAGATATGATATAAATATATAATTAAGAGTGAGTGTGTATTTTCCCCTAAAATTTCGAGGATGCCGTTTGCCCTGAAACATTCAAAGTCATATTCCCACTCGAATACTACTTCTTGTGGCTGCACAAAAATACACTAAATTTAGAACTAATCCCCCACCAAAAATATTCCAAGAATAGATTGAATAGATACAAAATGAGTGTGTGTAAAGTGTAAACACAAATGAGAGAGGGAGAGAGATCTGTACCTCTGGTGTTTCCATTTTTTTCTCTTTGTCTGAGAGATTGGAGCTAGAATGAAGAGGCGAGAGAGAAATGAGCGAAAGTGAAGCTGGAATGAAGAAGAGAGATGAGAGATGAGAGAGAAAGGGCAAGATATGAGAGATCATGAGAGTGAAAATGGTGGTATATATAGAGAGGACAAGGAGCGTTGTAATAGTTAGTGTGTGAGTTTTCAATGCAAAAAGCCACCTGATTTTTAGCAATTGTGATTGTGTGAGGGTAGATCTTTTTTGTGCTTCTCAATTCCAGGCCAAAATAAAATTGTTTTTACTAAATATATAGAGGTTAATCCGGTGAGAGTAGAGAATATGAGAATACTAAATTATATTCTTACTATACTTCATTTTAATATCAAAATCATTCATTCAAAAAATACTTTTTAGAATTTTGTTTTTCTAAAATATTGTTCACTTTATATTCTGTTTTGTTCATTATATCTTAAAATTACTTCATTATCTTTTCTCACGTTAACAACTATCCTCATATGATCAGACAAATATATATATATATATATATATATATATATATATATATATATATATA